>JAOXYD010025387.1:0-14398 GCA_028565735.1 Pinacopodium congolense | reverse complement strand
ATAGAAGAATCAAATGTCATATGGTTGCAGCAAGCAGAATCAAAATACTATGAGGACCAATTACCTGAGGTGACAGATAGGGTAGAAGAGGAAACGGTACCAGACTTTGGTGGAAGTTGCTAAAGAAGAGCTTAAAGGTCTTTAAAGAGAATTTAGGAGATGTGCTCTTTGTTGAACCCTCTGTGGTAGCAGCTGCAGCAAAAAAAGATATGTTGGTCTTGGAAGGATTAGTGGTTTTAGAATTTTATTGAAGTCTCTTTCTACATTCAGAAATATGATGACCAGGCTTTTGCAGTATGTACAAGATCCTTTATAAGTTTTCTTGATTGAATGCTGAGGATGGTGAGTATAAGATGTTTGAATAGCAAGAACAACATCTGTAGCCAAATGTATATCAAATTACATTAGAAAAAAATTATAAATTAAACACTTATCAACTCCCCCACACTTCAACATTTTCTTGTCCTCAAGAAAATCAATTCATCATTAAGATCAAAATGACCTATAAGCATAGAAAAACTTGCTCAACTTATCATACAACATCGTTTGAAAGATTTCCTTAGGTTTTCAAGCATAATGAACCTAAAACTTGTTATATTGCCAATTAAGCATATTAAGTCACAAAAAAACTTTAATTTACTTCATGTTTTATCAAATTCAATCTAGATCATAACTTTAATTCCCTAAGAAAAATGAATAATGATAAAGCAAGATGTATTATCTTTCAAAAAAACCATTTATCCTTTATTTATTAAAAACAAAACACAAGCCAAAATTGTGAGCATTTTAAAGCTTGGTTGAGATATCATTCAGTCTTTTTATACGAAAGTAAACATTTTGTTATAAACACCCCTAATTACTCAACTGAATCACGTCATATCAATTGGCTACTAGCACCACTCATAAACTTCAACCAATTACTTTGAAGCTAATAGAGTGAATAAAACTAGCCACTTATTTACATTTTCTTTATTTTCTTTATTTTCTTTTTTTTAATTTCTTTTTATTTAAATAAGATGAAGATATAGTTTTAAAAAAACACATTTTGTTTTAGAACTATGCATTGTAAACATGGAATTTCATGATGATCATAAGATATCATTATCCAAAACATGAAGCAATTTAAAATAATTTAATCTTTAATTTTCCTAATCAACCATATAACGTCTAAAAGGGGCATAATAAATGAAAAAAAGGAAAAAAAGTTCAATGACATGTATCAAAATAAAAAAATTCCATAAATTATAAATTATTTTGAAAAAGATAAAAAAAAATTGATATGATTTGGGACAAGATAAGACTAAGTCTGATATAACGTAAATCAATTTATCCCTCCCCTACACTTAAATTGAACATTATCCCCAGTGTTCATAAAATAAACAATAGAGCACAAAGATGGGAGAAAAAGGAAAGAAAATGATATTGTATTATGATCTGTTAAATTAGACATTGACTTTGAACTGCATGTAGATGGATAAATGAACTGCCTTAACACCTAAAATTTAACAAAAGAAAGATCAAAGCACTAGAAACCAAAGTAGAATCCATGCTCTACAAGTAAAATGTGATTAAAGAATGGCAAGGAGCACAAAAAAGGAAATAAAAGAAAAGAACACTAAACAAAAGAAAACACACTAAATCCTACTTCTAAGGATGGGTTGCTTCCTAACAAGTGCTTCTTTAAGGTCTTTTAACTAGACCTTAAAATTAGGGAATTTTCAATCTAGATTATAGTTCACCATCTAATTGATTTGATCCATTCTTTCCATAAGGGCAAGCTAACTCCCTAAAAGTCTATACATTGTTAACTAGGTGTTTACAAGCATCACATATCCTATCCTTTAAGAAAAATAATGCATGACTCTTACCCTTAACAAGGTACCAAGGTAAAAACATAAGAATGACTACTTTTGGCCTAGGATCAAAAGTAGACATACCTATAAAATCAATGTTCACAATTGGTACCTTAATTTCCACTAATTAATCACTTTTAACAACCATGCTAGTAACTAGTTCATTTAACTCCTTCAGTTCAATTTTGAGTTCCTTCCCATCTCCACTTACGTTATTAAGGTCATGGACACCATCTTTGTTAAATGGAATGATTCCTAAGTCATGGTTTGATAGTGCATGAATTTGTTCGTCTTTAACACTAACTAAGTTAACTATAGACTCATCCATCACTTTATTCAAACTTCCATCATTTTCAAGAGTTTTTTCATCATTAATGCATTAAAATATATCATCATCATTCTTTTAACAAGGACCACTAGTATGCATATTCAAAGTGTTTAACTCAATGAATTCTAATGCAGGGGGATCATACACTTGAATTGGAGAAAATTTTCTAATTGTTCTTTTTACTGGCTCCGTTCAGGACTCTAATTACAATTCTAGATGAACCTTGTCCCTAAACCTACTTTCTTTTACAAGTGAATGCATTTTCCTAAACTCCCTCATTAAATCTTTCATTTATATTAATATTGGCATTCTAATCTTACGATCAGAAGAAGGTTCATAAGATTGGCTAGGATATGGCTTAGGATGACCTTAGAAATGGGATGATTGACAAGGAGAAAAAGATGGTTAAAAGTGAGATGAATTTCACCAAGAATAATCAAGGTAAATAATCAAAAGCATAAGATTCATGATATGATTCATCGTGGTTTACCTATTCATAACTAGCCTTGACCATGTTGTTTACTAATTTTCCCAATAAATTAAGTGATTGGTCCTCTATTTAATTATCTAGCCTCTTATCTCAAGTGGCTAACTTAAAACAAGATTTAAGAACTTAAAATAAACAAAGATTATCATCTAATCATGTGATAGAAACTCAATCAATCCATTTAAGGACCTGTCCTTAGCTTATACTCAGATTAAAATATCATATATATGTAAGAAAATTTGGATCTAGCATTAAACCAAATGTTCTTGAACATATATGAACAAAGAGTAATAAATAAGTGAAAGAAGTGTTTAGATTTCACTAAATCATGTTCAAAAATAATAGACAGCCTTCAATCAACTTAACAAACTCCTAAGAATCCTTTGAAAAGCCTAAAAATAACAATTACAAATCTAGAAAAAGAAACAAAAACAAAAAGCTAACCTAAAGGAAGAAAAGAGAACAAATTAGAACTAAATCTTAATTCTCTACCTAAATCTAATGTAAACTGATTCGAATTTGATCTCTAAAGCTCGATATATATGTTTGGGGCAAGTTGGCATAAGTGGGAGCAAGTTACAGTAAATGGAGAGAAATATCTAGGTGTAAAAAGCTTGAAAAGTAGTAAAACGACACTTAGTAGAAAGTAAAATGGCATTGTTTAACCTCCCACGTTTAAGTCTCCAGTTGAAACAAAATGGTGGCTGCTGATAGTAAAATGGGGGTATGATAGGTATCATCATTTTACTCCTTCTTTTTAGAATTTTCTAATACATTTTCCAGGTTTCCTTCAGTTTTAAGCTCCAAGCTACAAAGTAAACAATTCCAAACATAAATCAAACAATGTAGCATCAATTTGGAGCAAATGTGCATCAAATTACATTAGAAATAATTATGAATTATACACTTATCACTCATAAATATTTAATAAATTATTTGAGAGAATTGTTTTGGAAGAAAAAGAAATTGTCTAATAAGTTTATAGAAACTTTGAGTTTATGAAAAGAATGTAGTTTAGAAAATGAAAGGCTTAGAAATAAGGTAGAGTGAAATAATGGAAATGAGCATAGGGCGTGAGCATAGATTGAGGGAAGAGAATGTTTTTCTAAGAAAGGAAGTATAATCCATTAAGAGCTCATTAAATAATTTCACTAAGGGAAATGAAAAATTATAAAACATGTGGAGTGCTCAAAATTTTGTAAATGATAGACATGGTCCAAGTTATACAAATGAAAAAGCACTTTCCTATACTAAAATTCAATTTGTTTCAGAAAAGAAGTTGAAAGAGGAAGAAGAACTTGGAAACCCATAGAGAACGTTTCAACAACATCTAGGCCATCATCATCTAGTTCCTAGTCTAGGAGAAATCACCACTTGATTACATAGGCATCTAAGGCTTCATATGGAATGAATATGTATGTGTTTATGAATAGGCATAAGTTCTTTATAAATGCAAAATTCCAAAATGATGCATATAGGTCTCATACTAGACAATCCACTCTAGCTTCTTCTTATGACTCTCATATTCATATGCATGCTTCTATGAATGTGTCTTCTAGGCCTTATAATAAATCTAGACCTAAGAATGGCTTTAAAAATGCATATATGAGCTCAAATTATCAATCTTACGATATACCTAGAAGTTATAATGGATCAAGACCTTGGTATAACTGTGGAAATGCATATAGGTCATGTGCATCATTGTTTTGCCATTATTATCGATGTTTAGGGCATGTTGAGCATTTTTTTTATTATCATTTAAGAAATGTGAATGATTTAACTTATGTTCGTGATAAGTATATTACCAACATTCAAGGACTCAAGATGATATTGATACCAAAGGTTTATTGAATTGTTTTTTTAGGTTTTTTAGGGTATCTTTTAGAGTAAAAGAAGAGGAAAATCACTAAAACACACATTATTGAATCAAGGAGGTGGAGAAATCAAGTGAAAAAAGTTGGTGATAAAAAAAAAGAGGGGTACGCCTTGATCTTGTTTATAGTTTAATTAATAAAATGAACTTGTAATTTTATTTGTGTTTTGGAAGTTGAAAATTTTTTGAACAATGCTTGGATGTTTTGGATGCCTTAGAAGTTTAAATGTCTTAAAGTCATGCTTAGGTTGTTTTAAGAGCAATTTTCATACATCATTATCTTAATAAATATTCTTGATTGATGCTTGACTTTTTGATTAATTTGAGATCATGATATGTCTAGATTTTGCATTATTAGGCATGACTTAATGAATGATCATGGTATATTGTTGATATTTGAAGATCTTCACATCATGATTTTTTTTTGTTTTTGCATTAGAAATTATGTTTAGCAATGCATAAATTTTTTTTGGTTACTTAATGGCCTTAAGCATTTTGAAGTAAATTTTGAATGTTTCATATCATAATTAGATGTTTTATTATATAAGGGAGCATATAGAAACATCATTGCATTTGCAAGAGTTAACCATGATTTTTCAGTTCTCTAATATAGGTTTAAAATTTGCATATTTTCAAATGAAAGAAATATTGCTTTTATTGAAGGGGTGAATTGATTATTTTATAAAATTGGAGGAGTTTACAATTTTGAAAGAGGCTTAATGATTTTAATAATTCCTCCCATGCTTTGGCTTTTGAAAATTTTTGTAAATTTCCTAATGCATCATGCATGTTGTAAGTGTTTAATAACCTTAAGGTAAGGTTTTGGAAAAATTCAAGACATGGCATTTAAGTTTTAGATAATTCACAATTGATATCTTGGACATATTGTTAGAAGTTTTGGAATTAATTTAGGATGCCTTTGAAAGCTTGAAATTTGTTTTTGCAAGATTATGTTTTACTTAGTGGGAGTTAGAAGTTCTTAAATCATGCATACTTTTCAAATTATTAAGAAATTGATGGCATTTGAGTTTTTGGAATGGATTTAGAATTCATAAGTGACGTTTGATGGTTTACTTGCACTTACCATCAATTGTTGAGAATTTTGGTATTGTAGCATGATGTTTCAATGTTTAATGTGCTTATAATTTGAGTACTGAGGTGCTTCAATTTGTATCGATAAATTAAATCTTGTTAAAATTTTACATTGTGTCATTTTTTAAAAAAGAGGGAGTAATGCGTGTTTTTTTATATTCTTTATGAAAAGGCTAGTTTTCGTTTTAAATGATGGCATTTGATGTGCATTTGAAATATATATCCCTTTCATGTGTTTACTCCTTATTGTGTGAGCTTTCAAACTTTGACAATGCATGAATATAGGAGACAAACATGATGTTTTAATGATTTGAAATTGTTTTATATTAGGTTATGATCAACTTAGGGAAAATTGCATTGAATTGTTACTTAAAATTGAATGATATGTATGAGTTTGTTATTTTTTATGTGATTTCCTTCATACTTCTTTTTCTGCATATTTTGAATTTTTTAAAATGTTAATGCATGATTTTAGGGGGAGTCATAATTTTGAGGAATTTGTTGAAATTTTTTAATTTATAACTTTTTTGAGTTTATGAAAAATGTTGTATTATTTTGATTAACTAAAGCAGAGTTAGTTAAAATTGGAAAGTTGATGTTTTGCGATAAAAAGATGACGTTTTTGAATAAAGAAGGAATTCTGAAAATGATATTCATTTTGGAATAGTTAAGTTGCATCCTTTACAAGATGATTATGTACTATTAAGTAAAATTTATTTTTGGTTGATTCCTGGCTATGATTATGTAAATAATGGGAGTACCCCTTTTGGAATTATTAAGTGATGTTTGATGTGTTGATATGTTGATATGTTGATCTATTTGATGATGATGATGTGGTAAATTTGAAAAAATTTTAAAATTGTTGCATGGTTGATTATACTATGTTGAGATAGGTACATAAGTTAAGTGTGATCAACAATTCGTGTTACCTTAGACTTAGTTTTTATAAGTGGTATCAATAAGTCATTTTTCAATAATTGGTATAGGCTGCCTTAGCATTTTTAAAAGTTAGATTATGCTATGAGCTATATTAACAATTGTTATAAAGTCTTGTTTGGTATCAAGTGTATGTGATTTTAGGATATTAATCACTTTTTAACAATAATTGATGTCATTTTTTTATGACAATGTGGTTTTAAAATGAGATTTTGGTTGACGATATCCCTCCTTGAGTTTCAATGACATGGTTTTTTCATATTATGTTTTATAAGAGGGAGTGTAGTTAAATGAGTTTTTCAAATGGAATTTGAAATGTTTTAAATGACATTGATAAAATTTGCTCGAAAAAGAGGAAAAGAATGTGTTGTTCTTTTCGAATGTGAACTTTTTGTATAGGTATTAAGTATTATACCTTTTGTATGTGCACTTGTTAATAATTACAAAAAAGGGGAGAAGAAGATGTGTGATGTTAGAAAGGGGTACCAAAAATATTTGCATGAGATGTTTATATATGTATACTTTACATGTTATGTAGTTTCTTATATCACATGATTTTTTCATCATAAAAAAGTGGTTCCATCTTTGTTTTGATGATGACAAAATGTCTTTACTAATATAGATGTTGAGTTCGTTATATTAAGATAGATTTGACCAGGATGTGTCGTGAAGATGCATGTATATTGAGTCGTGAAGTTAAAGATCATGTTTGAAGTTTGTATTGATACATTGAAGTATGTGAAAATAGTTGAAGATCTGGAAAGAGGAGTATTAAAGTTAAACTTGAATATGAAGATGGAAGAATATCATGTTCAAGAGTTGAATTTGATAGGTTTTTGTGAGTTATTTTTCGTATAAGTCTTCTCTTAGTCTTACCATAGTGTTTACAGGCTCACATCATGTATAATACATTCATATTTAATATTTTGTATATAGGATGCATAATTAAGAGGTGTTGTATGTGAATGTTGTGTATGAAAATACTCTTGATGGATGGATGTAATGTATATGAATGAATGTGATGAGATGTAAGTTTGTGTGATTAATGTATTGGTTAAGTTGTGAATGAATGTGAAATAGGTAAAGTTTGTGAATTGATAATAAGGTTAACTGGGCATGACTTATGACAAATCTTGTATATTGTATGGATTTATGTGAATTAGTTAAAGGACAGATGGATTAAATTTGTATTAATTGAAAATTTAGTAGAATGTGTGACTGAATTTGATAAGATGAAATCAAACTACTAAGTTAATGAAATTTGGTAAATTAGATTAATATGATTTTGTTAAGTTATGTAATAGTGCTAAGATAAGTTTGGAATTGATTACTAATATTTGGAATATGTTTCATAGTGTTAAGAATTGAATTAGGCTGAGTTTAAATTAACTTAGGCTATGATGGGTCGATGACCAGTATATTTTTAATATGGGCTGGATGACTAATTCATTGATCAGTCGATCAATGGTGGCGAGAGATAGACTATAGCATTCAATTTTCAATAGTAAAATGGTATTAAATGTTTTAAAACATTGGAACATAGTCATAAACATCTAGTAAGCTAGTTTTAGGCCGTAAATAAGTATTCTTGTTAGTGTTTTACCATCTAACAAATATGTTAAACATTTTGACGTGAATTGTTTTTCAGTTTTATAGTGTGCATTCATTCAATTATTCTTGTGATCCCTTGTAAACCCTTGTGAGTCAAGGATGATAAATTTTGTAAGGTTTTTTATGAGAAGAGAAGTTTGCGTAGGAAATTATGAGTAAAATTGTGTAAGGGGTTATTCTTAATCCCTATGAAAAAGAAGAGAGTATAAAGAGATTATCCTTAAACCTTATGAAGATATTCTTAAGCATAGAAAAAGAAGAGAGTCATTATCCTTTAACCATTAAAAAGATAGGAAAGGTTATCTTTAAGCTTTGAAAAAGGATTTGTAAACTAACGTTGTATTTTCTTATATTATGGTGAAATTCTTTATAAGGTTTGTTAGGGACTCGGCATAAGAGAAAGTGTACATCTTCGAAACAATATAAATTAGTTGTGTTCGATGAATTAAAGGATAAAATTAATAATTTTTAGTTTCTAAAATTGGTAAACTTCGGTTGAATAATTTAGAAAGAAAATTTTAAACTCCTAATTCACCCTCTGCTCCCTTAGGGGCCATAGGAATTAACATACCCTTTTGAAGATGATCTTATATGAGATATTATGATAAGTTATTGGTATATATTTTCTTATGGTTGTCAAAATTTAAGGCTTAGGAACCAAGATGATGAACATTCTATTTATCTCTTTTATCATCCTATCATTCCTAAAGAACTTCATAACCACTTATATTACAACATGTTTGATGTTTGGCCAAGCTTTCTAAAAGAATAAGGCATTCAAACCATCTAGTCTAGGAGTTTTGAAGGGGTTCAGAGAGAAAGTTTCTCTTTCCACCTCACTCTCTTTGAAATCCTTGGACAGATATGCTAAGTCTCACTCTAATATCTACTAGCTAATTATTGCTATTAATATTGAGGGAGAAGGATTGCATTTAGATGTAACCCCATATATATTGTTGGAGTATGCATCGACTTCTTACATTAGCTCTTGCTGATTGTGTAAATGGCAATTGAGTTTAGTGGTTAACTCATTGATTATATTGATGTGCCTTTTGGCCAATGTTACTTTGAAAAAAATTTAGTGAACCTTTCACCTTCCTTTAGCCATAAGACTTTTGATCTTTGCTACATAATTGAGTTTTAGAAAATGAATGCTTGCGTATACTCACTAAGTACAGTTTTTTCTTCCTCCTAGATTTTTGAGTTCCCTTCATGGTCTTTAAGTGTGCTTTAAATTCTATTCAACTTGTTTAGAGCATTGCTGAATCCTTTTTTGCGTCTAAAATGAGAAGGTTTTAAATCTTTTAAGCTCCTCCTTTACCATGCTTGATTACCTCATACAAATAAATTTGTTTAGTACCATTGAAGTTATGTTCCATCCCTCTCCCAATAGCCTCTTGAAATCCTTGTAAATTTGCTAAAAAGTTTTTAAACATGAAAGGAGAGTGAGTTTATGGCCTAACTTACAAATTTTATACCACAATTGGAGTATGATAAAAAATTAAAGGGTTGTTAAAGGAAACCTTCAATTCTAGAAAAGCCTCTCTAACCACTTAGCATTCACCATGGCTCTATCTAACTTCTTTATTATGTTTAAGGAGCTTGATTATTTATTATACCATATGTAAAAGTGACCCTCAAACTTAAGGTCATTGAGTTAATCATTTGACATGCAAAGCCTAAGTTTATCTAGGAAATCCTCAAGAATATGTTTCCTTAGCCCTCACGAGGATGCAACAAGTATTTGAAGTATCCTAAAACCAACCATGGCTCTTTAGTAGAGGCACTCATCTAATTAATTTTTCTCTATAATGGAGTACTTTAAAATGTGAAGTTAAAAGCGTAGATATAAGTAACCTTTATCTCCTTTACCTTCTAAATTAATTTTAATTGCAAATGTATGAATCGATCCCTTATTTTGGAATCTTTCACTTCCCCTTTAGTATGATCATACAACACCATAATTCTATAATTATAATAAAGAGATAGGTTTGTTATTAAATCCCAACCTTAGGAATAAAATAAGGTTTAAAAGGTGAGACTTCCTTGATCCTAGTCTCAAAATGCCTATCATTACAAACTTATCTTTTTCAAAATATTATCCTTAAGAGCTGACTGTTTAAAGGGATTATTAACTCCCTAACATTATAAGCTATTAAATTCATCACTCCTTTGGAAAGGTTGATCCTCTTTTCTTCCTATTAGGCCTTCTTCTTGAAGATTTTTGCTCCTTGGTACTTTATTACTTAAAGAGATCCCATTTGGCTTCATAATTCTTGGATTGTTCAGATCCTACCCTATTAGTTGCTCTTTCTTGAATTCTTGATGATTGAACATCTTTTGTTCTAATTGTTTCTTTTCCTCACATTCCTTATCTTTTTCTATCTTTTACAAGTTTTGTTGAGGTAACATTTGCTATGGTTCTTTGTGATTTAGGGCCTCTATCCTTATTTCATTTGCTAGTCCGATATCTTCTCTAATTTTTTTTCCCATTTCCACTATTAACTTCTTATATTTATTATAGTAAGATATTGGATTTTGTTCCGTCTTCAATTCTCTTCTCCTTTTCATTTTTAGTATATAGCAGAAGTTGCTGAAAAGTTGTCTACTTAGGATATGGATGAGTTGTTTCATCAAGCTCATTCCCTTTTACATGGACTTACTCTAACTTAGGCCTATCCTTATTTATTGGCTCAAAACTATTTTTCTTTGTATTAGCTTCATTAACTGCTTGCTTTTCGCAATTTGAGGAGTTATCTGCTCAGGATGTGAATGAGTTGCTTCATCAAGCTCCTTCCTTTTTATAAGGATTTCCTTTAAATTGAGCCTGTCCTCATTTCTCAGTTCAGAACTATTCTCTTCTATATTAGCTTCTTTAATTTCATCCTTTTTTGTAAGAATTAGTTCTACATTTCCTACTTATGTGAGTTTCCATTGGTCTCTATGTAGGAACTTTTTTATAGTAGGCCTCTAAACCTTCTTCTTTTTTTCTCTTGTCTTACCTCTAAACATAAGACTCCTAAACCAAATATTCTACCAAATCATCATTTTCTCCATGTATCATTATAGACTTTAAGTCAGGTAGCTATTGATCCTCTTTATAACACCCAAATGCGAGCATAGTTAATCTTTTTTGTATTAGCATTATTTTCATTTAAGTAAATAGGACTTCTTATATAACTTGCAAGATAACTCGGACCTTTAATGGCCTAGTATTCTAGTGGCATATCATGGAGATTCAACCATATTGGTATTTGAAGTTGCTTAACATTCTGAAAATATATATACTTGGTTTCCATGTTTAGATGAAGATTGGTTGGTTTTGTATATGCTATGACCTAGCTTCAATCACTCTCCCTACTTATCACTTGGAGCCAAACCTAAATAAAAATGGGTTTTTTTAATGGATTGAAACATCTTGTAAGCCAAAATACTTCTAATTGTACTTTACCCAGTTACTCAACAAAATATAAGATGGCATTTTATTAATGAAGAATCTAACAAGTGTATTCTCCCATTTTTTACTCCTTCCTTTAAGATTTCAACAGAAGGGTCTATAATTCTTAAGTCGGCATTCTGTTGACGGGGATAATACAAAAGTTTGGTTTCAGATGCTCCATCATTGATCACTTATTTCCATGTCCTAATTTTCCTTGGCTCAAGGTTAGCTTGAGAGGGACTATCTGAAGCAATGTAGAAAGAAGGTTGGTTAGAGGTTGTAGCTAGGTTGAGAGGAGGGAAGTCCTCTAGATAAGGTTGATACATCTTAAAAGAGGTAGGCATTCAAAAAAGGAAATGGCAAAAAATCTAAGAGGGGTGAAAAAGAGTTTGTAGCACATCTAGTATTGAGAGCCATATGTAGGAGAAGGCTTGGAGGACAAGAGAGGAAGAAGGATGGGAGAAGAAGAAGATGGTTGTGCTGAAAGTTTATTCATTGCCAGTTATTGATAGTAAGAAGGAGATCTCTCTCTTTAACCATTATTCATAACTAGGCTTTTATACCTATCTATTCGGTACATTTGGAGGGTGAAGTTTATCTTATATGTTAAGTTGAGAATTGTCAATCATAATATAAATCTATGGCCAGGAATGATATATTTGTTCCATACCAATGGATACTAAGGAATTGTTAAGAAAGGGGGTTTTAAGATGTTAAAGATAGAAGTATTGGTGGAATTTTTAGAATGACCAAGCCAAATAACCCTATTCTTCTTGGTAGTTTTTAGATGGAATGGAAGTTGGTAGACATATAGTTTAACCAATTCTCTTAAGTTGGCAAGAGATTAGAGCCAAAAGTTGTAATGAATAATGGAAAATGCAGTTGGATACATAGTTGAATTCAAGTGGAGTCCTAAATTATAGATTACTTTAGGAGCGCATATATTAATAAGATGCCCTCTAGGATGCTAAGGATCAATCCATAAATCTGTATTAATGCCATCCCCAATTTCATAAAGAAAATAAGTATGAAATAAAATAAGCAAAAAAATATTTCTCAGCTTCATAATCTTTTTTTAAGTCAAAGAACTTGCCTGGTTGGGTTTCACTACCTAAAAACTTTTATCTCTAAAAATAACACTATGCACCCATTTTACCCAAAATGATTCATTGTTCTTAAATAGGATTCAAATTCTCTTTACATGTTGAAACATATTCCAATTCATCTTATCCCCAATCCTTCTTCCATCTTAGGACTACACACCTTATCCTAACTTACTTTAGCCTTCAAAGTTAGAAAATTTTTTCAGTTTTTTATCAAAGTACAAAGTGAGTGGCCCATTACACATGCATACTATATAGGCTAGAAATAATCAATTAAAGTCTATAAAAAAGGATAATAATTTGTTACTTTAATTGGGGATCCTACTTTCAACTCTTTCCAAAATAGGGAGGCAACCTATCTTCTTCAATTTGGAAGGGATCAGACACCAAGATATCTTATAGGCAATTAAGAGAGTTTAAAACTAAAATATGCTACTAGGTGATTAGTAGTAAGATAGCCACAAGATGAGACAATGATATGATTCATTAACGCGTTAATTATCAGACTAAATAGAATATGGAAATAAGAAGGTATCTAACATAACTTGAATTAAATCAAGATTAGTATAAACAAGAGAACATAATCAGTAAAAGACAAGCGGGTAAGCGGGTAAGCTTAATGGTAGCATATTTTGAAAGGTATTTAAAGGTAGCATGGTTGAAAGCATTCTTAAAAAGAATCAAAGATAGGATATACATGTAAAGGATAAAGATATAAGGGGATAAATGATTCCCTTGCTTTAAACCATAAGAGCTTTTAAAGTTCCATATTTTCTCCCCATTTATGAGGATGAAGATAGAAAGGGTTGTTATACACTCCTTGATCCAATTTATAAAAATTTTTAGGACACGATAAAGCTCCAAAATCTTAATGATGAATTCCTGACGAATAGAGTTATAGGATTTTTTTCAAATCAACCTTTAAATTGCATATTTTTTCCCTATATCCCTATAATAATCTTTTAAAACCTCTTGAACGTATTATCCTTAATCCTTCTTTCCTTTATAAATATTGACTAGTATAAACTAACAATAGAAGGTAGAATAGGTTTTAAACCTATTAACTGGAAACTTATAATCATCTTGTATAATAAATTGCAACAAGAAATTAATCTATAATCTATAACTTTTTAGGGATTTTAGAGCTTAGGAATTAGAGCTATAAAAGTAAAGTTTAACTATTTCAAGATTTTCCTAAAATGAAAGGAACTTTAAATTGCTAATGTCATGTATTTTCTAATGATGTCTTGGATTTTCTAAAGAATTTTCCATTAAACCCATTAAGTCAAGGGGTTTATCAAGGTTAAAGGATAAGATATTTTACCTAATTTCTTCATTAATGAAAAGGATCTATCATTTTTGTCAACAAATATTAAGGGATATGATTATTTGACAAATTTCTTAAAAGTTTCTCATTCAGTGTGGGGTACTTTTTTTTTTACCAAAGGTATTATTAAAAATGTTCTTGATTCATGAAGGATTAGTAATTAAATTATCAGTACTATCAGTAATAAAAAAAGATGCACCTTTTTCTTTTATAAGACAGCAAGGAGTTGAATAAAATTTTAATGTTATTGTCCCCTTCCCTTAGCTACAAAGACCACACATGGGTTACTGGGCATGCCAGTTTGATGTAGCCCATTTGATATCTTCGTATCCGAGAATCAACAAATTCG
>JAOXYD010025376.1:0-14399 GCA_028565735.1 Pinacopodium congolense | reverse complement strand
GATTATCTAGGTATTTTGTGTTTGATTTTTGAGCACTTATTTCTTCTGTTTAGGGTCCAAGTTTACAGACATCTTCAATCTATCCTGCTTTCATTCATATATTTAAGCATATAAATCTAAATTGTTTGCTTCCAAATTATATTTTTATGTTTGTTTAAGTCCTCAAGAGCTTCATTGATTATTTAACTAAAATTTTTAGGCTTATTTGACTATTTGAAAGTATTAATTTTCTGATATATCAAATCTGTCCAGATTTGGATTAGGTGAATATTTCAAATTGTTCTTCATTATCAGAAAAATTTAAGTGTGCATCAAATATGCCATACCAAGTTTTTTTAATCTTTCATTGGTTGTATTGATCATTAATTTTATTAGTGAAAGCATTGGAGCCCTTAGCTTAATTGTGCCTTAAGTGAAATGCATTCATAAGTGTCTTTAGTTACTTAAAAATGGGTGATTTTCATTGTTAGATTGGTTAAGTGTGTTAAGGCTCCTCTTTTCCATATAAAGAGTGTTAAGTCTCCTCTTTGCCATATAAAGATTGTTAAGGATCCTCTTTGCCTAGAAAAAAATTGGGATGTAAAGGCTTCTCTTTGCCTAGAAAAAGATTGTAATTTTTTTTATTTTAATTATTAAAAAACGATATCCAACAAGTAGTTTGAGAGAAGACGTAACCTATCTTTGGGATAAGTGTAATTCTATAAATTGCTTGTGCTTTTCTTTTCCTTTTTCTCTTTACTTATTACTTATTGTGTGGTTGGTTTATTGATTGGTTTTTCATCTTGTTGTTATTCATTTTTGTACATTTCACTGTTTTGAATTGACTAGGGTGATAAGTTGAAATTCTGCAAGAACGTTTTTTTTACTCAATTTAATCCCCTCTTGAGTGCCTTTAGGGCTTACATTTTCTTTCCACTTCCCTCGCCAGACTTGTGTTAAGCACCTCTACCCTTATCTTGGCTGTTTTTTGGCAAAATCATTATCTTTTTACATTATTTTTGTTCTCCTTTCACCCAACAACCTATTTAACTCAAAATCCAACCTTTCCTTGGATGTTTCTCTAGCTCCATAGCTTTTTAGCCTTAGCCATCATTGTCATTCACTATTTTCACTTATTTCCTACATTTTCTATAGCTTTTGGGCATAAAAACTATACCATTGTGATCCTTGTGTCTAGATATTTCTTTCGGTCCCAATCTTGAGTCATATCATTGTCGCTAGTAGAAAGGGAATATATCAACAACATTAAGCATATTAAGGTGACAATTAGTAATATATTTAACAGATTATTTTATAGTCCTTTAAAATAAGATCAAATCCAAACTCAAATCTAACAATACCAAGACTAAAAATAGGCAAGTGTACCTATCGAATCATATTATAATTAAAAGTATAGATTGTTTTCTTATAAGGATTATGATGGACTTTTAGTAATTTCCCTCTCGTTATTATCTAAAATGTCTAACTTGAATGATTTGATAGTTATCTAAATTAAACTAATAACTAATGAATCAATCCAAAGCAATTTCACATTATTAAAGATGCAATTAAAGAAGGTAGGACCTAGATGATTTATCCTCCTATGATATGTTCATCTTCATTGTATTATGTTTTTTCCAAGGCTACCTAGATTGTAGGATCTCCAAAGTGGAATATATTTTATCTTGAGATATATAATTCTTATCATCTCGATTGGTTATCCAAAAGTTTTGATCAAGTAACACCTCAATCAAAAGCATTATTGTGACTTATGGAACCTATTGTTTTGACTAAATTCACACCTAATCTAAAATCTTATTTAATTTTATCTCTATATCTCTATGTAAGATTCATTACCTATGGATGGATCTATTTATATAGATGATCTCTCGATCTAAATACATGAAATCAAATATTAGAATTGACACTTAAATTTGCATAGAAATCAATACGAATTCATTAAATCTGTAGATAAATCTAAGTTAAAAATCTAGAAATTTGTACATTAAATCAAAAGAAAAAAAAACTACATCTTAGTGTTCACAAACATCTATATCTTACAAGAATTTAGTTCCAAAACATATCAAATTAAACAATAACAATAATAAAAGAATAAGGGACTGGAATGCTCATTCTGATGATGCTTTAATCCTTTAATCCTTTATAACTACTACTAGAAATTCAATCTTGCTCTCTCAATCTTAATGTTTGAAAACATTATTATCCTTTAATTTTCTAAAAAACCTGGTAAAGATGGCTTAGGATTGCCTCTTGGTCTCTTAGTGGTGGCTATAAATCATCCAAGGATCAAAAGTTATGGAAAAACATAAATTTTCACTTAAATAGAATTTAGGCCTAACTGTCCTACTACCAGGATCATGGCCATGGATTGCTTATGAAAATTAGGTGGTCAAGGTCATGGCTAGAATAACAAGCTCTACTATGGCAATGATTCTCTTTAGATAGCTTCTTTCCAATGCATTTTCTTATGGAAATTTTCTTCCTTTTTTTTTATTCCGCAACCAATATCATATTCCAAATTTAACTTATTAAGCAACAAATTAACATTAAAAGCACCCTCAAACCTAGGATTATAACTATGAAAACATGCCTAATATATATATATATATAATCAATACTATCACATGCCTCCATACTTAAATAGTTTCTTGTCAATAAGCAGCAACTTAGACATCCCATTCAGAACAATCTAACCAAAAGTTAACTATTAATTTAATATAAAAAATTAAAAAACAATTTAATTAATTTATCTTACATATCACAACTTTATCATAACAAAAAAATTTTCACATGAAAATACATAATAAGTAATAAATATCCCTTTATATACAATATTACGCATTTATGAAATTTCATATAAATCATCACATAGATTTACTCAATGATGTTTTAAATAAAACAATCAAAATAAAAATTTATATTAGAGTATTTATTTAGAGGTTACCTAGTCGTTTGACGTGATAATAAATACTTTGTCATGAATGACCCATAGTTATTAAACTAGGATACTCTTTTGAGCTTGTTATATATATATATATATATCATCTAGCCTTTTGATGTAAAGGTGAACACCTTGTCATGAACATCTCCATTTACTCAAACATATCACCCACTTAAATGGATACTAATACTATTCATAAAATTTAATCAATACAAAGCTAGTATAGTGAAAAATTTATGTTCACTTTATTTAACAAACACAATGTTTTAAAGTAATAAACTATACATCATATTCTAAATTCACATAATAATCCATATAAAATGTCCTTCAAAACCTAATATTAAATAAAAGGGTTACCAACATATGCAATTCACTCAAAAATAAAAAGAAAAGAAAGATTTAAGGTTAGAAATCAATCAAGATTCATTCCATGTTCACTATATCAAAAATACAAAATGCATTAGAATACCAAATTTAACAATTAACTAATGATCAAAATCATTTTAAGATGAAATATCCAAGCAATCACCTTAGGTCCTAACAATTTAAGTGTATATGGTATATAAATAATATGTTCATCCCCTCCCCATACACATACACTTAAGTCAAAATATTCTCAATTTAAGGGTTAAAAATCAAAATAAATTGTAATAAGTGTAAGGTAAAAGAGAACATTACTCCCACAAAAGTTTTAACTCTAATTAAAGGCATGTTTGATATAATCCATTCTATTCCATGTGATTTGAATTATTTAAGAAGAGAAATCTAAGCTTGTTCCATTCTTGAATATCTTCATTAAATATAAAGAATGTAAATGATTAAAACAAGACTGATAAAATAACATAAAAATTGAAATGAAAAGAACGTGTAAAGAAATCCAAAAAATTGAAAATTTCTATAACATCTATGATAAAATAAAAATAAAAGAAAATATAATAAAAAGAAAATAAAAAAATAAAACTTGATTTCCAAGTGAAGCACATGTGCATAACAATTAATCATTATTTGTAAGAGGTGGAGGCGGACAATGAAACTACATAAACTACCTCCACATGGCTTACTATTCCTCCCAATGGGCTTACTACACCTAACACCAAAGCAAGTGTGAACAACTATATTCATGGCCAACACCCATAGTTTATAAACCATAAAACTATTCATAAACATTGCCATGATCATATAATAGGTAATTATACTCAAAGCATTAATTCAAGTAATGTATTCCACAATTGCTCAAGTCCAAGGGTTAGGAATCACCCTAACTTATTAACCATCTAACTCAAAATATAAGAATTAAATGCTAAATTCATCAAATGAGCATAATGGGAAAGATCATGAGATGCTCACAAATCATAATTAACATGTAAACCATTGTTAAGCACTTATAGTAATAGCAATCCAAAAAAAAAAAAAAGGCATGCCATCTATAAGCAATTAAAGCAACAATGTACATCAAGATCATCACCTTAAACACTAAAAATTACAAATATCACCAAAATTGGGTTCAAACAAATTACCATAGTTTTTGGTACCAACAAGTAGTTCTTATAAGTATAAGGTATCAAAAAATTTCCATTGACTCAGGTAGTGCTTCAAAATAACAATTATGGCAAGAATAATGCATTAATCTTTCATAACACACTACACTCATATGGAAAATCAAGTAGATTAACTTTTAACATCATGGAATACACTACCCCTAATCTTAAAAATCACTCAAATTTTGTTCCACGACCTCTCAAACTCATTCTTAAAAAAATTAATCATTATTGAAACAAATTAACAACCAAATTTGATAATAAATCCTATAAAGCATAAAACACACCCTCACATACAAATGCAATGAAATAAAACATATCAAAATGAAACCATGAACATACTAAATTCTAAACTCAAAGTAAAAAAGAAATTAAAAGAGATAGGATAGCTATTAGGTTGTCTCCTAACAAGAACTTGTTTAATGTCTTTTAATTATACCTTAATATTAGAGAATCTTGATCTTGTTGTTGGGTCCACCATCTAAAACTTGTTCTTCATTCCTATGATGACGTGCCACTATCTTATAGCTCACTATACCTACTATTAGATTTTGAAAGCACCTAAATTGCTTATCTTTTAGGCATACTTTTAGGATCATTATCTTAGTTTTGAGGCATAATTTCATGCGATTGGTCTGCATATTGGTTGTTTAATGTATAAGATGTTACTTATGTGTTTTTCAATGATTGTTCATGTTTAATTAGATTTTGATGAGTGTTTTAAAGTACTTTTAGAGTTAGAAGATATGTGTAATTAATTTAAGGAATTAGATGATCAAGTTATAAAGTTTCACATCAAATATCAAGATGATAGGATAATTCATGAAGAGTGCACTAAGAAAACTGTAAGAGAAGCTCAAACAAGAATAATCTCAAGTGTGGATGACTTTGGTGAGAAGTTAGACACAATTTTAGAGTTAGAATGCTTGCAAAATCAATTTAGGGAGCAATAACATCATGTTATTGAGTTCCACACCAAATTTCAAGGCCAAAGATAAGTAAACAAGAATTTATATTAAAAAGAATAAAAAGAGTCGAATGCTAGAAAATTTGTGGAGAGGACACGATCTAAGACACGGCTATATCCCCAGGCTGTGTATTTTAGGCAGAGAGATGTGCTAGTTAGGACATGGATGTGGCCCAATTGTGTCCTAGTCAGGTCTACCACCATTTAAACTTAAATTATGTCTTTTTTCTAATTGTAATGATTCCTCGAAACCTTATAGCCACCACTAAAAGTCTAGAGGTGATTCCTAGGCTATCTTAACAAGATTTTGAGAAAGATTAAAGGAGGAGATTAGATATAAATGCATATAATTCAAGATTAAGATTGGATTTGTAATAAGAAGTATAAAGGAGTCAAGAGATTTAAGTGCTTTGATTGTAACCTTTATTATCTCTTTTTTCCTAATGATTATTATTATTGTTTTACGATGTTTTGGAAATAATTTTTTAATAGGATTTATATTGTTATGGACCTTAAGATGTAGTATTACATTATTCCTTTGATTTAATATGAATTTCCAAAAAAAATTTAAATTTCTTATGGAATCAATGAGATTGGTTTTTAAATGTTATGAGACTACGAATTCAATTCCAATAATACAATAACATATGTTTAAATAGACCATGTCGAATGTATGAATAGATCAATCTATAGGGGATGCATCTTTCATAGAGACCTAAACCAAAGGCTTACATGAGATGTTTGGATTAGCATGGGCTTAATCAAAATAATATGTCCCATAAAACATAGTAATGCATTTAACTGATATTTTGAGATAATGTGACCAACCACTTGATTTGTCAATTTTAATAGGAAGTACATGACTTAACCATGAGCTTGTAACTTAAGGAACCTACGGTCTAATATAATATAAAGAATTCATTAAATCAAGGTTGTGTAGTGAATATAAATATGTCTTAAGGGGATTGGCTATCTAGTTCCTAACTTTACTATTTTTTGTTAATTCTTGAGAATTTGTCTTTAGTTATTAGTTTATTTTCATTAACTAATTAATAAATAAATCATCGAGCAGGATAAATAAGAAAAGTAGGATATCACTAAAAGTTTATCGATAATATGAATTCTTAATAAGCTATACTATGATATGATAGGTGTACTAGCCTATTTACATATTTTAGTAATATTTACTTTTTTTTATTAAAACTTAGGTACACTTTACACATATTAGATTTCATTTTTTACCACTTACACCCCTCATGCAACTTTATGGTATAAAGCTTGACAGGTAACCCCCATTTGATGCTCAAAAGTAGTAATACTAATAAAATTAACATCCTCAGAAGATTCATTATTTTCCTTAATGTCAATATCCTCAATAGATTCTCATTATTCCCATTAAACTTAATTTTCAACTCTTTTTTTCTCTTGATAAAATTTAAACATCATGGCTTCCTTGGTTCCTCCTCAATAACAGTAGGTAGTTCAACTTACTCATATTTTGTAAATGATTCAACTAATTACCACATCTAGATTTTTAGAATTCTATAAAAATCTTCCAATTTCTCTTGACTAGTCTTATTAGTAGCTGTAAATTCATTTAGAACCCCATATAATGTCAGTCTTGACTCCTCTTTAGCTTCTTATTGATGATAAAGAGATGGGCTAGCCATGTTATTATATATAAATTCACTTAAAGCCCCACAAACTACCAACCTTGTTTCTTCTTTAGATTGTTGTTGATGGTAATCTGGTGAGAGTGACTTAAAATAGCTCTTATCACACCAAAAGTAGTATGGGTATGTCTAATTAAAGTTGTAGGTATAATTTCATTAATGCTTGTGGCTCATGTAACTATCTCTCCAATTATAGTTTGACATACCTTCAACTTTATACTACTGGAAATCTTGCTAGTGGAAACCTTGCCATTCCATGATGTTGACTACTTGCACTTTAAATTTCCAAACATAATTTCAAGAAAAGAAAGTCTACACACTTAAACATATAAAACAAAATAAAGAAAAGCAAATTATAAGACTAATAGAGATAAGGAATTCCTAATATCTATAATCAATTCCCAGTAACAGTGCTAAAAAATTTATAGGATTTTTTAAAGTCCTAAAATTGTAAATAAAATAAAATCCAATCTTAATATAACAATATAAAGACCACAAATAAGCAAGAACACCTATTATATTATAGTTTATCTAATAAGAATCCAGATTGTCTTCCCATAACAATTGTGATAAACTAAGAGTAATTTCTCTCTCCCTATTATCTATCCAATCCAACTTGAGTGATTTGATAATTTTCTAAATTAAAATAATAACTAATTAATGAATCCAAAGTAATTTCAATATATTAAAGATGCGATTAAAGAAGTTAGGACTTAGATGATTAGGCTTCTGAAGACTTGTTCATGTTCATTGTTTCGCTTCAATTCAATGTTTTTTCTAGGCTTGCTTAGATTGTAGAATCTCTAAATGAATTATACTTTCTCCCGAGTTATATAATTCCTATCCTCTCGGATGATTAACAAGAAGTTATTCTTAATTAACAACCTAATTACAAGCATTATCACTATCTATAGAACTTATTATTTTGACTAGATTAAATTTAGAAATCTTATGTAAGTCTATCTTTATATCTTTATGTAAGATTTATTTCCTCTAGATTGATCTATTCATATAAATGATCTTTTGATTTAAATATATGAAATCAAATATTGAAATAGATATTTACATTTGTATAGAAATAAAAGCCAATTTATTATATGCATGGATAAATCTAAATATAAAAACTAGAAATTCATATACTAAATCAAAGAGAAGAAAAATAACATTACATCTTAGGGTTTACAAAAACCCAAATCCTATAAGAATTTAGTTCCAAAACATATTGAAATAAATAACAACAATCATAAAAGAATGAGGGATTGGGAGGATCATTCTCATATTGTTTGAATCCATGAATCCTCTATTACTATTGCTAGAAATTCAATCTTAATCTCTCAATCTTGATGTTTGCATTGATTCTTTTCCTTCAATTTGCTCAAAAAAACCCAATAAATATGGCTTAAGGGCTTTAGGTCAATTGAGGAAAAATATTTGTCAAAAAAGACCCAATTTTACACTTAAATAGAGTTGAGGTGCGAGTATCCCATAGCCAAGATCATGGTCATGGGATTGCTTATGAAAATTAGGTACTTAAGGTCACTAATAGAGTCATAGCCATAGACTATCAAGGTCATGGATAGAGTCATAGCCACAGGCAGTCAAGGTCATGGCCAAAGTCACGGCTCCAAACAACTTCTCTTCAATGCATTTTCTCCTAACAAGTTTCATGGCTTATGCCATGCCTATGACCTAAGGTACGGAATTCACTAACTTAATACTTACAAAAATGTATATTTTCACCAAAATCATCATGAAAACATCTTATTCAACATTTAACTAATTAAGCATCAAATTCGCATGCAAAATACCCTCAAACCTTGGATTATAATAATAAAACATGCCTAAATAGGCATAAAATTAGTATTATTAATTTTAGGTAGTTTTTTAGCACCTTCTAGTCTTTTAAAACCATATTTTAGCATAGTTTTGATCAGGTGTTGCTAAGGTCCTTTAGAGAATCAACTTTAAGGAAGAGGCCCGTCTTCAACGAGACTCAATTCACCACAAGGGAACAATTAGAGTGGATTGATGGCCTATAGTGGCAACAACATTATTATGGAGTTTTTTTGTTTCACCTATAATAAAGTAAAAATTTGACATTATAGTCGCTTTCAAAGTATTGGGATGGGATCATGTGTTGACGTTGACTGGGCGTTACTACTCCATACTGGCTCTCAAGTTCCATGTGAATATTAAATATAAAGAGGAGTTTCACATGATTAAGATTTGATCTTTTGTACAAGGTATCCTAGTTATCCTTACTTGTACTTATTTATCTTCTTTATAAGGGGTGCTTGACGAGGAAAATGTATACGAGTAGTAGAGGACATGTTGCATGGGAACTCAATTACTTTCTATCATAATTTCTCTATTGCAGTAGCTTGTATTGACCTAGGTCTAGCTAGAATAACAAACCTTCAAAATTTTCCTACTATGTAATTGGGCACTAGGGAGAGAGTGATAGTTGCTATAATAAGCATCAACATCCTACCTAAGGCCATCTTTGACTTAAAAATGTGCAATTCACATACACATATATATCCTATACAAGATGTTAAATGGACTTGGCATTTTTACTAAGGATCCACTAGATGGATTCATTATACGTCGCATGTGAAACGTAGTTAGGATTCAGCATCTGAATAAGAATGTTTTCTTCCCATTTCTACTAATAAAGATTCTTTATAATTGTAAGAGTGGACCTTGAGGTAGGGTTCAAGTGTAGTCACCTATGTGTCTATGATTTCGTATGCCACACTTAAGCTATGGAAGTATCTGTGAGTTTGTGATAAATGGTGCAACATCTAGGTGCACCCACTACATTAGTATGAGAGAGTGGAGAACCCCACTTCTCTGAATATTGTCCCTGAGGATAGTGGTACTAAGGAAACATCATTTGAGGCACCACCTAGCTCGCAAACACCCTAGACCTCTGTTCATCATACTTCCATAGGACCTGAGTCACCCACTAACATTAATTTAAAGATTTGTTTCAAGGATGAAATGTAGTATGGCTGCTATACAGAGCCAAGTGGACCACATATAGACTTAAATCAATCACATGGAGAGCTAGCTAGGTCAGTTGTGAGATCATTATAGTTTAGACACTCAGGGCTAAAAAGTTAGGAGTTTTGTGATGTACATCTTCATTTTGTTTATTTATGTTGTTTTGCTTCAATTATGGTCTTTTTTGTATTTCATATTCCTTTATATACTCTTAATCATATCTATGATAGTAAAGCTTTATTATTTTCATATGTCTATTTTACGTTTTCTTTTTTTTTTTTCATATTTTCAATTGGAAACAAACAATCTCCCACACGAACCAATGGAATCATATATACGTCATATATTATTCAAGGTAGTATTCATATTCCCATATTCCCATTCTTGTTTTATTTTTATTTTTTATAATTGGGATCAATGTTCATATTAAGGGTGGGGGAGGGAACTAGGAATTTATTTTCTTACAATTAATATTGTTATGAATATAAGGGTTGTAATTTTATCATATTTTTCTCAATGGATAATAATTTATGCAAAGAAATTTCTTGGTAGCATATTGTTAAAATTATTCATTACGACTTTGGTTATGTTGGAGATTCAAGATGTCTATGTTATTAATTAGGAATATTATTGAACAAGTCAATTTACTTTACTTCATGACTTTAGAAGATGAATACTTGATGAACATTATGATTTTCTATGTTTAAAATGCATTTACATCAATGATTTTGACTTCTTTTGAGAATTTTATTATTGAAAAAATAATAAGTATAAGTGCTTTTAATAATAAGTAAACAAAAGTTAAATTTACTCTTCTATCTTCATATAAATAAAAAGGTCAAAGTTAAAGAGTCGTATTAAACAACTAATGATGGTAACCTAGTTGAGTAACTAGGAGTATTCATAACAAGGTATCTACCTTCACATAAAAAGATTATGTGACTTCTTAATCAAGCCTTCAAAGCTCACAATCAAAGTTACTTTTAGTAAATAAATAAAGGATGTGAATGTGTTTAAAATTTGAAACATATCACTTTGTGTGTATTCATTTTACACATGAAATTATGATGTAATGTATAGCTTTTGGAAATTCAAAAATTATATGAAACCCATTGAAAGGACTTGGAAAATCAATTTGATTTCTCAAGAATAATGTTGTAATTGATCTGAAACTTAAAAGTGGCTACAAAAGAATATTATGAAACCTAAAAACATAATTAGGGAGAAAATATCATGAATATCTCAAAAGGAGTAAAACATAGCTCTTCAGTATAGGCAAAATGACAATAGTGTTAGGGAATAATGGTGTCGTTGTGGGTTGTTATTATTCTTCTATCCTTAAAGTGTCTCACAAGGATGATCTTAAGGTAATTAAAAGTCATCGTTCTTATTGTCACTAATGCTTTTAATTTTATGTGGGCAAATAATTGATTTTAGAACAAGGCTCAATAGTACCGTTGTAGGTCATCATTGAGCTTCTAGAAAATGATGGTTTAGTTCCATGTCAATCTTCTCCACTTGAGAAGAACTCGTCCTTGATTGTGCATAAACCTTTGGATATAGTGGATCATCAAAATTATGAAACATGGATAAATCCACTACATTAAAAGTCTTAAAGATCCTTATACTATCTAAAAGGTTCGCCATATATTCATTTTAATTAATTTTATTTAAAACTTTATATGACCCATATTTCTTTAGTTATATTTTGATGTAGGTCTTCCTAAGAAACCTCTCCTTAAGTAGGTACACCGTGACTTAATCCCTTACAACGAATATCTCTAGTCATCTATGTTTGTTAACTCCTTATTTATACTACTATTCTACCACTTCTAATTTTCAATTCACCTCTTGAAGTACTACCACCACTTATTTAACGATATCCTTAGATGGAATGTTAGTTCCCTCAACCTTAGGTACCTTGAGAAAATGGAATGTGCGTTAAGGTACCTTGGTGTGGACAATAGAGACTTGTACTATAGGTGTTATTATTATGCATGAACTCTACTTAAGGTTGTGTTAAGTCCCATTACTTTGACTGTACTACTAAATTACAATAAAAATTCAAATAAATTCCACTAGTAAACTAAAAATAGATAAGGAAATTATTTTCATGGTCTGAATTAATGGTCTTGTGTACTTTATGTTGGTGAACAACTTCCTTAAAGAACAATCTGATAACTCCCACTACATCTATAGTCCTTCCACAAGGACGGAAGTGTGCCATCTTAGAAAATCAGTTTACTATTTCGAATATCAAATAAAATCATCTTTGGGTTTGAGGGAGTCCCAAAACAAAATCGATAGATAAATCTTCTTATATGTTTTTTGGAATGGGCAGAGACACATATAATCTAGTATTATTAAATTGCCCCTTTACCCTCTGATAAGTGAGAAATCTTTCCACAAATTTGGATACATCTTGCCTTCATTGAGGTTAGTAAAATCACTCTTTGATTGTAGCTAATGTCATATCACACCCTAGGTGACTTGCTAGTCCTCCCATATATAATTTCAAAATCATATATAGTCTCTTAATCATGTTATAGATAAGCACAATTTATTCTCATGCATCAAGTAGTCGTCATTTAAATAAAACCCATCAATTGGCTAGCCATGTGAAACCTTACCCCATATATCAAGTCTTTATCATTCTTGCAATTGTCCCTCAAGTTCTCAATTCCTAAAATTTTATGGCATAGAGTAAGGGGTAGATTCTCCCTTTTATTTAAAGCAATAATAACTATTTTTTGAATTCTATATTTATACCTCATGTTAAATGGAAACTTCTATAATAATTAAGCTCTATCTCATATGCATATCACTACTTATCAAATTTTGACTTTCAAGTATTTTAAGGCCTTATAGTTCAAATACAACATGAACTCTTTGGCTACCAGATAGTGCTCCTAAGTTTTAAGTACTCGTATCACTGAATAAAATTCTTTATCATAATTGGTCCCTTTCCTCTTGGCTTCATTGAGTTTCTTACTAAAAAATTAAATAGACCTTTCTCTTAAGATAAGACAGCCCTTATTCCTACTCTACTAACATCACAATCAAACCCAAATAGTTTGTCAAAGTTTGTTTAAGCTAAAACTGGCACTATGCACAACTTCTCCTTTAATAAGGTGAAACTCTTATTTGCCTCTTCTCCCTATTGGAATTTTCCCTTTTTTAGGCATTTCATTATAGGTGCTGCAATGGCGCTAAAGTTTTTGATAAACATTCTATAAAATGTTAATAACTTATAAAAACTCCTCAACTCTCCTACATTGGTTAGTGTAAATGCACTTTTTGATTGGGTTGATTTTTTTTCCTTATCCACCCTTATTCGATCAACTAATACCACATACCTTAGGAATAATAATATACCTATCATGAAGCTATACTTTCTAAGATTGATGTATAATAGAAATAAAAAAAATGATCTTATGAATGGATATAACCTAGTATTTCATTAAAGTAAACTATCATAAAATTACTAATAAAGGGTTTCAATTCCTAGTTGGGAGATTTAAATCTTAGTTTTGATGATAACAAAACATGAATATTACTAATGAATTGAGTTTTTTTTGTAAGTTTTAAAGATATGTACGTTTGATAGATGAATTCAATGTGGAAGGTTTAAGCTTAGAGGCCAACATAATGATAATGGAAGAACAAAAAAAGTGGCTGCTCTAAGACCTTGTATTTATAGTTTCAAAATTGTTTATGAGTTTTATTTTGAAGTTCAATTCATCAAAGGGCTCTAAATTGGCATTCATACACTTATAAATTTTTAAATTTTGCATAAAAATTTCATCATATAGATCAGTTTTGTTGTTTGTAAACTTCCATACAACTTTGGATTATGTTGTAAAGCTTGGTTAAATTTATATTGGATGTTTAGAAAACTGTTTGATAAGTTTTGGAATTGATTTGTATCATTTTTATGTAATTCTAGATGTTTAACAATGGTGATCAACGGTGGCTGCATTTCAATAATGGAAGTTTATCTTAAAGATCAATGGTGCTGTTGATAGACCTAGAAACTGTTGTTAATGTCCAGTGGCTAGTTTTCTAGAAAAAGGAGGATGAGCCATTCAATGTGACCAAACTGCGTCCGAGCTCCATCAGTCGCGAAACTACGATCCAAACAGAACTCACTGCTTCGCAGTGGGTCCCTCCCTCTCGTATACAAATATGGCTATTTTCCTTGGTTTTCGTGCTCGAAGGTTCATGGCGAGCCGCTTCACTAATGTGAATTGGTTACATTTTCAAAGTCCTTATAG
>JAOXYD010025366.1:0-14399 GCA_028565735.1 Pinacopodium congolense | reverse complement strand
AATAGGTCATGGCCAAAGGAGCGAAAAGGGATGATACTAGTTGACTCGGTAACAACACTACAAGCTTAAATTACTGCCCTTGCCAAGTAGTTCAATAATATGCAAGGAGCATCTTCATCTTCAATCAGAGCCATGTAATTATAGTGTGAGTTATCTGGACAAGGTAGTCATAATACAATAGTATGTTTCTTATTAGGAGTGGATGACACTGAGCAGGTAAATTTCGTGGGATAGCCACCAAGAGGTAATAACCCCTACTCCAATTCTTATAACCCTGGGTGGAAAAACCACCCCAATTTTTATTGAAGTTCTAATAATGCAAGTGGCCAAGTGAGAGCACAAGGACCTCTTAGATTTCAATAAGATCTCCTTGGAACTTCAGAGAGTAGGATGGAGAGTAAGATCGAGAAATGGTGGATAAGATGATGGATGCATTGGGCTCTAAGTTAGACAAGACTCAAAAGTAGATAGAGGAGAATCAAAAGCGGATGGAGGCCAAATTCAATCAAATCACTAGGAACAATGCCTCATCTATCCATAACCTAGAAGTTCAGGTAGGTCAACTTGCCAATGCCATGTTTTTTAGACATACAAGTAGCCTACCGAGCAACACTGAAGCCAATATGAAGGAGCAACTCAAAGCGATCACACTTAGGAGTGATAAACAATTATAAGAGCCAAGTGTGCAAAAGGATAGCCACAAGAAAGGGAAAGGCCAGGAGATAGAAGAAGAGAAGGAGGAAGAGAAAGAAGAAGAGAAGTCTTACTGACCACCGCCACCCTACAAACCTAAGATTCCATATCTACAAAGTGTGAGACAACATCAGGTAGATGCTTTGTTTTCCTAGTTTTTGGAGAAACCGAAGAAGCTTCAAATAAAGCTATCCTTGGTGGAGGCATTGGAGTGTATCCCTAAGTACACGAAGTTCCTTAAAGATATATTGACTCGTAAACGTACTTGGGATGACAACTAGCTGGTAACCTTAATAGAGAATTATAGTTCAATTATCTTAAGTAACATTCCTTCAAAATTACAAGATCCAGGGAGTTTTACTATTCTATATGTTGTTGGTGATTTTGAATTTTCTAAATGCTTATGTGATCTAGGTGCAAGTATTAACTTGATGTCATCGTCTATTTTTAGAAAATTAGGACTAGGAGACATCAAGCTAACATCTATGCTTATTCAACTAGCAGATCAATCCATCAAGATGCCACTTGGGGTAGTCGAAGATGTTCTAGTAAAAGTGGACAAATTTATAATTCTTATTGATTTTGTGGTATTGGACTTTGAAGAAGATAGGAGTTGTCCATCGATTTTAGGTAGGTCCTTTTTTAATACTGGTAAGGCATTAGTTGATGTACATGAAGGGAAGTTAGTTTTGAGAATTGGTGATGAGAAGGTTGAGTTTAACATGACAACATATTTGAAGAAACTACTGGATAGTAATGTTTGCATAAAGATTGACATTTTGGATAAGTGTATTAATGAAGTTGGAGATCAAGTTAAGGTAATGATCGAAGTTCAAGGAGATGAGAATGTGGATGAAGAAGAGTTATGTGAGGAGGTGGAAAATGAAGAGTTAGAGAGGGTGGATGTAGCTATACCACCCTCTATTTTGAGACCACCTATTCTAGAGTTGAAACCCTTACCTTCCCATCTTAGATATACATTTTTAGGTAAGGACTACACGCTGCCCATTATTATTTCTAACAATTAGATTTAGAGCAAGAGGAGAAAGTGGTAAAGATCATTAAGAAAAGAATGAGGGCTATGGGTTGGAAAATTTCTGATATCAGAGGTATTAGCCCAAATATAGTTATGTATAAAGTTTACCTTGAGGATGGGTGTAAGAAGGTAAGGGAAAGACAAAGGAGATTGAACTCGAATATGTAAAAACTGGTGAAAAAAGAGGTCATAAAGCTTTTAGTTACAAGCATCATTTATCCTATTTTAAATAGTAAATGGGTGAGTTCGGTTCAATATGTACCTAAAAAGAGAGGCATGACAATAATATAAAATGACCAAAGAGAGAAAATTTCAACTAGAACTATCACTAATTTGAGAGTATGCATAGATTACGAGATACTAAATTTGGATACCAAGAAAGACCATTTTTCCTACCTTTTATAGACCAAATGATTAAGTAAGTAGCAAGACATGCTTTCTATTATTTTTTCGATGGGTACTCAGGTTATAACGAAGTTTTCATTTACTCAAAAGACTAAGAAAAGACTACTTTTGCTTATCCTTATGGGAATACAAAAGGATGACGTTTGGTCTTTGTAATGCACCGCCACTTTACTAAAGTGTATGATGGCAATCTTTACGAACATGATCGAGGATATTATAAAGGTATTTATGGATGCTTTTCTATTTTTGAAGATTTAATTGACAATTATTTGTTTAATTTGGACAAAGTTCTTTAAAGATGTGAATAATCTCACTTAGTGCTTAATTGGGAGAAGTGTTATTTCATGGTGCAAGGAGTTGTCTTAGGGTATAAAATATCCCCTAAAGGGATTGAAGTAGATAGAGCAAAAAATGAAGTCATTGATAAACTTTCACCTCTAACAAATGTCAAGATCCTCAAGCATTTCTCGGCTATGCTAGGTCTTATTGACGATTTATGAAGGATTTTTTGAACATTTTAAACCCTTGACTAACCTATTTATTTAATTTGGGTAGCGTCCTTTAAAGATGTAAAGAATCCCATTTAGTTTTGAATTAGGAGAAGTGTCATTTTATGGTTCAAGAAGGAGTTATTTTGGCCCACAAGATCTCTTATAAGGGTATTGAAGTGGATCGGTCTAAGACCAAAGTGATTCAGAAGCTTCTGCCTCCTATCAACCTCAAGAGCATATGAGCATTCCTTAGATATGCAAGGTTTGACCAACAATTTATAAAGGATTTTTCTCTCATTGTTAGACCCTTGAGTCATTTCTTATTTAAAGATGTGCCTTTTGAGTTTGATGCTAGTGATTTATATGTTTTTTATAGGTTAAAGAAGTCACTCACAATAGCTTATATCATGACTTCGTCAAATTGGTCATGGCCCGTCGAGATCATTTGTGATGCAAGAAACCATGCCATTATTTATGTGCTTGGGCATTGAAAGGAGAAGAAGCTAAAGGTAATGTACTATGCAAGCAAGACCTCGATGGGGGTACAATTGAATTACACTACTACTTAGAAGGAACTAGTTGCAGTGGTATTTGGTTGTGAATTTTTTTTTTTATCTTTTATTTTCAAAGGTTGTTATGTTTACAGATCATGTAGCATTGCGCAACCTTTTTATTAAGAAGAATGTTAAGGCTAGGCTCATCTGATTAGTTCTTTTACTCCAAGAATTTGACATTAAAATTAAAGATAAGAAGGGCATAGAGAATGCAGTGGCAGATCATTTATCGAAGCTTAGAGGAGGACATTATCAAGCAGGAGAGTTTTCCTAATAAAGTTTTAATGATGGTAACAAACCATTTTCTTCCTTGGATTATAGACATTGCAAACTACCTTTCAAGTAGTATTCTTCCCTGTAATCTCTCATTTCAACAATGGAAGCATTTCTTGTTTCAATACTCTCTATATACAAGGGATTAATCTGTGCTCTATATGGCATGTGATGATGGTTTGATTTACATATGTGTCCCTTAATAAGAAATACTTGGTGTTTTGACTCAATGAAATAGCTCACCTTATATAAGAAATTATGGAATGAATAAGATGGCTGCTTATATATTTGAATGGGGGTGCTATTGGTGAAGCCTGTTTAAGGACACTATGATGTTTGCGTTACATTATGATAAGTGCAAAAGAGTGGGCAACATTTCAAGGAGGGATGAGATTCAACTCATTAACATCATAGAAATGGAAGTGTTATATGTATGGGGATTGGACTTCATGGGACCATTCCCATCCTCTCTAGGTAACTCCAACATTTTCGTTGGAGTTGATTATGTTTCAAGGTGGGTTTACGTTATAGCCACTCCAATAAATGATGGCAAGGTAGATCAATGGTTCATCAAGAAAATATTCACTAGATTCGAGGAGCCATTATAAGTAATAGAGGAAGTCACCTTTGCAATAAACCCTTTGAAGCTTTTTTGAAGAGATATGGTGTCCACCATAGAGTTTCTACTCCCTACCATCATCAAGCCAATGGCCAAATGGAGGTGGTGAATATAGAATTGAATAAAATCTTAGAGAAGGTTTTGATCAATTCAAGAAAGGATTGGGTAATGAAATTGGATGACACCTTATAGGCTTATTGGATAGCTTTCAAAACCCCTATACATACAAATCTGTATAGACTTGTATATGGAAAAGCTTGCCACTTACATTTAGAGATAGAACATAGGGCTTATTAGGCAATAAGGAAATTGAATTGGAACTAGAGGCCAGCAAGTGAGAAACAGTTGTTACAACTTGATGAATTGGAGGAATTACGATATGATGTTTATAAGAATTCCAAGTTATATAAAGAAAGGGTTAAGAAGTGGTACGATGCTCATATTAAGAAGAAAAAGTTTAAAAGTGGAGACTTGGTGCCATTGTTTAACTTTAGACTCAATTTGTTTCTCAGTAAGCTTAAGTCGAGATGGAGTGGTCCATAAAAAGTTGTTCAAGTGTTCACCTGCAGAGCATTAGAATCAAAAAATGATAAGGGTGAAAATTTTAAGGTTAATGGACATAGGTGCAAAGGGACATTCTTGCAAGAAAGGGAAGTAATTTCTTTCCTTTCACACACTTACCCATGATTAAATTGAGCATGGTAAAGCTAATGGCCTTAACTTCGCACGTTTTGCTAGTTTGTGTGCTTGTCTTAATATAATTTGTTTACTTGAGTTTAGTTTCTTATGTTTAGTTTAATTTATTTGTTATTGATTTGGTTTAGTGTAGTCTTAAGCGGTCTTTTTTTTTCATTTTGGGATGAATTCCTAATTGATTAATGCTAAACAGTGGTATAGGTTGGAGTAGCGTGAAGAAAAATCATGCTAGAGAAGAATAGGCAGCCAAAGAAACTCCCATACGTGTGGCCACTTAGTAGAGTGCATGTTAGTTGGGGGTTTTATATCTACATTTTTGTCAAAAGAATAAAAATTTAAGAAACCATATGATAAATTAAAAAAAATTAAGAAATTTTAATTTTGAAAGATGAAGAAGCCCCATGCAAGCTACACTTGGTAACGTGCGTGGGGGCTTTTATTTTGCTTAAAATGGGGGTTTCGACCCCCTCTCATTTTCTCATTTTTTCCTCTCTCTCCTCCTGAAAGCTTCTCTATCTAAACCTTTTCATTTTTTTTCTCATTTCCACTTCTAGTTTCACTAGTTTTCTATATAGTTTTATGAAAGTTCTCTACAAATCTCCTCATTTTAGTCCTATCCTTGGTCAAATCTTCACTTCTTCTCCTATAACTCTTCATTTTTTTTTAGCATTTACTTCACTTCTCTCTAACATTTTTCTTTTCTTCTAGGAACTCTCTACTCATGGCACCAAAGAAGAAAGATCCCTCTAACCCTCAAGATAGCCTAGAGGACCTTGTAACTAGCATAGGTTCCCTCGATGTGGCTGTGCATTTTAACACTATAATCCCCATTTTCAGTTTAGCAGAAGGTTAAGGTTAATATCTTTTACACATAAAATCTCGAGAAGTTATCTTTGCTAGATTTCTAAATTTTGATGTGCTAGATATAATAGGCTTGTTAGAAGAGGTGGAATTATTAGCTAAAAACATTGTTTGGGACAAATTTGTTCACTACAATTATGTTGAATATCTCACACTAATTTACAAATTTGTCTCCACCTTGTACTATGATGATGCCAATATTGATTTGTTTGGTTTAAGCTGAATGGAAAAACATATAAATTCAATTGTAGTGTTATGTAAGATAAATTAGATCTTCTTAACACTTAACTGATTGACCATCACTCTGAATTTTATTTATATTCATATTGGCAGCACCTTATGGGTGAGCCAAAATTAAATTCTAGGAATGACCTAAACATAATAATTAAAAGCCATTCACTTTTGCTATTACATAAATTCATGTTTCCATAATTTTTAATAAACTGGAGAGTAATAAATGTTTTTCTTAAAAACTTTTCTTTCTGTGGTGCATGGATCATCAACAGCCCATTAATAGTTCATATAGACTGTTTAGGTCCATTGTAAATGACATCATGAAACACGATAGCAATTTTGGCATGGGTTACATTGTAAATGGTCTTACTTTACATTATAATGTTGACCTTACTGATGTACGTACTGAAGCCCCTGAATTTTTTGATCTTAAAGGCTTACATAGATTGGATTATGGCGCACCATTCCTTGACGCTTTGTGATCCCCTATCTAGAATTTCTTTCTTTTATAGCATCCATAAGACAACACCACCCAATCCTTTACCTTTGCTGCTCCACTAACTAACAACGCTAGTCCTTCTACCCCCTCTCAGGAAGCTGAAAGCTGGTAACAAGTTATATAAGCCATGCAAGCCAATAATCAACTACTATGGGATATTTTTTGTTACCTTGTATATTTTCTTTTCCTTTTTATTGTACAAAAAATTTTGTTTCTTTTTTTCCTTTTTATGGTAAAAAAAAATTGAAAAGAAAAGAAAAGAAAAGAAAAAACAATCAAATATGTTAGCAATAATATAATCACAAGTAGTTAGTTGTCTTTGCTTGCATATCTAATAAGTATATTTGGTTGCCCTTTTTCTACATTTAGCGCTTCATGAAAACCTTTAAGGAATCCCTAAAAAAGCATTCTTCCTTTACCCTAGCCTTATTCCTATTACAACCTTAATTAGAAGTCTATTTGAATCATTATAGCATATAATTGGTGTGGAAGAGAATTAGTGAATTTGCAAGCCTATGTTAATGTGATTTCCTGGAGGAAGTTTGAGCAAAACACTAACCTTTAAACACTTGAGAGAAATGACTGAATCTCGTGATGAAAATTCATTTTGATTTCATGCTTATATTTGATTGACAGTATCATAAGTTGAGTTTGTTTATGTGTGATGGAAAAAACTGATTATGATACATGTAGTAGCTTAATATTCAAGTTGCCAAAGTTTGAAGGATTGAATATACTTGATTTCTATGAAAACGAATTGATAGAAAGTATTAGTTGTATTTAATTTGCTTGAGAACAAGCAAATGTTTAAGTGTGGTAAAGTTGATAGTTGAATTTTACCCATTATTGTTTTAGTGTTTAGGGTGTGAGTTGCTTTCTTTTAATGTGTTTAGTATTGAATTGTTGATTTTTTTAGTATTCTTAATTGTGCTTTAAGTTTTGCAATTCTAGTTATTGATTTTGGGTTAGAATTAAGTCTTATAGTTGATTTGTTTTAGTGTGCAGGTTTAATGAAAGGAAAGGCAGAAAATGGAGCAGAAGGGCCACTCAAAAGAACCCCCTGCCTATGCTAGGTGATAGGCATTGCAACCCATTCATCCCCCACACTTTTGGCCTAGTGCCATAGGCTTGGCACAACCTTCCTCCCCCACGCTTGTGGCCTAATTTCATGTCACCACGCTAGTGGCTTGGTGCCAAAGGGCCTGGGGGTATCCTCGAGCACTCCTCCTAGCATTTTGAAGAAAAATTTTGGCCACCCACGCGACTTCAAGCCATGAACATGGCCAACATTTAATAGACAGATGCCAACTTTGGAACATATAAAAGGGGCATAAAAACCTAGAGCAAGGGTAAGAGGAATATTTCAAAAAGACTTGGCCATCAAAAAAGAAAGAAAAAAACTGTAGATTTTTGCAACTCAAGGGTCATCATCGCAAGCTTCCAAGTAGTTCAAAATTCTTGATTTTCCATTGTAGAAAAGAAGGGAAGGCAGCATAGAATTATGTTTAGTTATTTTTATTCTTTTCATTATGGTTTGTTTCATGGAAATCCATGATATTATTGAACTTATCTATACTATGAGTGGCTACATTTTTTTAACAATTTGTTGCTTGAACTATTTGTGAAATCTTGTTTATTGATTCAATGCAAAGAATATTTGTGTCATCTATTGAACTTCAACGTTGCAATAAATTAAGAGAGTGAGTTGGGTAACTTATTTTAAATGGGAAACGAAAATTGGGGTTTAATATAACTTTAGATGGAAAGTTTATTGATTTAGTAGAGGCAGATCTCAATAGATTAATATGCTGCCTATAAAATTACTTCATAACTAGTTAAATTTCTTAGGAAAGATTTTATAGATTGAGAGATTGTAAGATTAATCCTAATTTAATTAACTATGGAAATTTGGTTACATCTTGAGACAGGGTAACTAAAACATTAAGAAGTCTTGGGCCAAATAGAAATTAAAAAAATCAAACAAAAGGGAAAAAATAGGGATAACAACTATTCCTATTCTTTAATCTTATTTTTCCAAGTCTGAACTTGCTTCTCTGATGTTTGTTCAATGATAAATTTTTTTATTTTAACTATTTCTTCAATTTTACTGCTTGTAATTGTTCCTTAGACAAAATTTAACTTGAATTGAGTGGTGACTAAGTACAATCCTCATGGGATTGATACCGTTATCTTACAATTGTGTGATTTTTATATTTTCAATATAGCATAAAAGCTAATGAGTGTCACCAAGACATTCAACACTAATGAAGAAACAAAATGATAATACTCCACTAGTTTAATCCCTTATGTTAGAGCAAAGTAATGTGAGGTTGGTACATGATGTACTCGTGATAAAAAACGGAAGGAATCTTTAAGGATAACGAGTGAGGAGTGGACTACCATTTTTATCAACATGCGACCATAAAAGTTAAAAGATCTATGGAGTTCGCTAATCTAATTTGTTATTGGTAGTTTACAGTTGCATGTTGCCTTAACTGATTTAGGAGAAATGATTAATCTTCTATCTTACAAGTTATTTTATGAATAAGGATTAGACATCACAAAGCCTACAAGGATAAGTATCCAATTTTTCGAAAGATTTGTTAAGTATCCTAGAGATATTGATGAGGAAGTATTAGTCAAAATGTTAGCTGTTGTAAAAACTAGTTATGATGAAAACTAGCCATTTATAATTTTCTATTACATTTTTGTTGAGATTACTCGACCAATGTATGGTCGACTAATATGCACACATTGATCAACCCCATTTGAGTCAAGTTCTTTGGCCTAATTCAACCCAAATTATCTAATTTTAGCCCAAAACATATCTTAAACTAATCCAACATATTTTAGTTCAATCCAATTAATACCAAATATTTCTTAACACATTTTACACAGTTTCACAAACTTAACACAAATAAATTCCTGCAACTTATCAAATTTCCTTAATAGTTTAATCTAATCAATTTTAATCATAACTTAACATTTAAGCATATACATAACCAATATTCCAATTCATACAATTTTAATTTAAGCAATATTAAACCAAATCACTATTTCAAACATCATACATGGCTTACTCTTAACTTATACCAATTTAACAACTATTCATTCATTCAAACCTTCATTAATTAAATTATCACACATACTCAAGCTATATGAAGCATGAATTCATCCATACATCAAGAGGATTTTCAAATACATAAAACACATACAAAACTTATTGATTATGGATCCTATATGCAAATACCAAATATGAATGTATATGCAGAATTAAGCGCTTTTAACACTATGGTTAGACCAAGAGAACAATTTCACAAACTTACTCATAATAGCCTATCAAATCTACCCTTGAACTTGATCTTCTATCTTCAATCTTCAAGTTCATCTCTAATACTACTCTTGTTGTCAAGATGGTCTTCAACTTAATATTGTTGGAACATAAACTCTCAAACATGTTCTTCAATCTAAGGCTCCACAATCATGTACTTCAAGTCTTCACCATAGACTTCAAGAGTCGTTTTATTCAAACCTATCTTACACATAAGAAACTCCATAAATATATCATTTTTCCATCATAAAAAAAGGTAGAACTAACCTGAATTCAACAATCTCCCTGTTTTTAATGATGAAAAAAAAAATGATATTCGATGCTCATAACAAGCAAATCATAAATATAAACCAAATCCCACACATGCTAATATCATATGTAAACAAGAAAAATATTTGCGACTACCCCTTTCTAATATCACATCTATCATTCTCCCCATTTTTTAATTATAAAAAACTATATGTCCGATTACAAAAAGATTTAAAAATTAAATCCTAAAACAAGTCGCATACAAAATTTGTAACACTCTAATACCAATATTCGAGTAGGAAATAAACAAAATGTAATTTAATACCAAAAGAAATCATACATTAATTTTCAAGTACACTCCACTTTAGTAACTTGCCCCTAGACATATAAAATGATGTCATAAAATAGGGACCACAATCAACAGAATCTTGTTTCAAAACTCAATAATCAACTAATCAATAAAACTGATACTAATTGTTGTTAAAAATAGATTAATAGTCATAAATCACATACATGATACGAAACTTGTTGAAAAAAAAGACTAGTTTATAGCAATTATTAAGCAAAAATACGATACCAATTGTTATAAAACTAAATTTGGAACAAATTATAGATATTTCTCTCGATGAAAATCAATTTTCAAAAAAAGATACCATCTATTAACAAAAACATCAACCTACATCAATAGTTGATACTATTTGTTGAAAAATAGATCATTCGATACCAATTGTAGTAAAAACAATGCAAACCGATAACTGATACTAATTAATTACAGAAAGACAAGCATCACAGCACCAATTGTTAATAGTACTCAAAGCAACCATATATCACAAGGCATCATCAATAAGTAGCAATAACACAGTAAATATCACTTACTAATGCTGAAAGAGATAATCCCATTTTATACAAAATTAAAGCAATAAAACAATAAACACTATGAAATCATATTAAAGATGCAAACTATCTTATGATAAGAATTAAATTGCTTCATACTTTGAAAATCTTAACTTTTATCACAAAATTATCAAAACTTTATAATTTTACTAACTCCCCTAAGTTAATCAAAATCATGCAATAATTTAAGAATTTGAAAACTTAGGATTTATAAATTTTCAAAATTTAAGGTTCCCCCTTAATTCATGCAATATTGATTTTTATAAATTCAAACTTTTTATAGTACTACATAAAATGCATGAAGAGATTCGTGCCACATTAGACACTAGTACAACATTCCTAAATTTTTGCATTGACAAAGGTTAAATCTCATATAGAAAAATAAATAAAATAATGGAAGGGATGAGCATGTCAAACTTGCATCAAATAACATAAATCAATCATATCACTTAACTGAAAACTCCCCCTTCCTTAAATAATTGCAAACATGCATGGATTTATTAAAAAAATCAACATTTGAAAATTTTAAAATCAAACATGTGGCATAAAAGAAATGCCATGCTTCACCTAAATGTATGCATAATGTTCTAATACTAAAACCTTGAAACATTGATTGCATATGCAATCAAATGTCATAAACTTTCAAAAAAATAAACATTTCAAAAGCTCAAATGCCACCATTTATTGCAAAAGCTTATGTATTGTAAGAAATTTCTTATGTTTAAACTCTTAAAAATATAAAATTGGCGAATTTTGAAAATCATTCATTTCTATCAAAGTTCATGCATGTTTGGAAAAATTTCAGATACAACACACTTAAAGAAAAACAAGAAAGGTTTATCAAACCATATGATCATCTAAAACCTTAGATTCCATTGTCATGACATCATTAAGAATTTTCTAAAGCTAGAAATGTCATGAAATGAATTTAAAAAATACTTTTAGAGGTCGAAAAATTTACACAAAGTACATGATGTGTAATTTTACAGATTTTAATGCATTATGAAACTTTCAAGCCTTTATGAATCAATGCATGGAGGCCATTCATAAAAAAAACTTCAAACTTTTTAGTAAACAAGTATGTAAATAGAAATACTCCAGATTTTTCAAAACTTGCAAAATCCCCCTTAATCAAAGAAATTTCTTTTTAAAAAGTGCAAATGCAAGTGCAAGTTTTAAAACATGAGAAGGATCAAAATGTCAACAATCATTTTGATTTAAAATATGCTAACAATGGTTCTATAAGCTTCCTTATCCAAAATCTAGTGCAATATGAATTCAAAATTTGTTTATAAAAAGCTTAAGAAGTACTTAATAAGGAAGATCAACCTATAAACATTCATCAAGCCAAAATTTTCAGTTATCCTAATCATGCAAATTCTAATTATGTATGAATCTCATATACGAGACTCTTTAATCAATTAGAAAAACTAACTCAACAAAATCAAGAACCCATATACATGAATTCAAAATCTAAGTGTAACTTTAAAATTTTAAGGCATCTAAATAAGCTTCAATAACATCCAAACAAAATTAATCATGCAAATATAAGTTCAAGGCGTACCTCCATTTCATGTTATATCACCAAGTTCTTGACTTGATTTCCTTTGTATAATAATGTTGTTGATTTCCTCTTTATTTTCCTCTTTATTTTCATCTTAAGCTCTTGTTGATACCCTCGAAAACATATAAAAAAATTTAACGATTTTTTGATACACACATCATCTTGGGTCCTCAATGGTTAGTTTCTTGCCCATCTTGACCATTAGACAAAACGTTTACATTTGTTAAATTATCATAACAAAAATGCTCTAACTGCCTAAAATGTATAGACAATGGTGCCCATCATGTATAGGCATTTCCATGAGCATATCTTGGTTAAGAATTATTAAAGCTTCTAATTTTGCCATATTGTCGAACCAAGGGTTGGTGACACTTTTGTTTTGGTGATGACAAAGTGATTTTAGTAATTTGTTTGGGGAGCTTGTTATCTTTGATAAGATAGGTTTGCTGAAAAAAGTTATGAAGTGTTGAATGGAAAGTTAAAGTGCATGAAAGTGGAGCCTTAGACTTAAAGACTATGAAGTATGTCGAAATATATGAAGACCAAGTTAACAAGAATAGAAGCGTTGAAGTTAACCTTGAGTAATGAAGAAAGAAGATCAAGTTCATGAGTAGAATTTGATAGGTTGTTATGAGTGAGATTGTGTATGTCTTCTTTTAATCTTACTATATGTTGAAATGGTTAAATCATGCATATATATTCATATTCAGTATTTGTATATAGGATGCATAATTAAGAGATATTATATGTTTTTCGTGTTTGTGAAAATCCTCTTGATATTTGGATGAATGCATGTATGCTATTTCATGAATATATGTACTAAATAAATTAATTAAAGAATTAATGAATGAATAAACTGGTTAAATTAATGTGTTAAGGTAATTTAGTGAGATGAATGAACTTAGTTGAGTTAAATATCTTAGAAATGTTTGGCATTAATTAAGTTATGTTAGAATATGTTGAGTTAGGTTAAGAAGTTAATGGAATTAGTTTTTAATTGATTGGATTGAGTTTGGATCGAAGTAAGAGTTCTCAATCTGGTAAGATCGGTTGACTGAATGGGAAGATAGGTTGAGAGAATATATAGATAGGTTGAGAGAATAGGTCGACTGAATGGAGAGATAGGTGATAACTGTGTTTTTGTATGTGTTTTTCTAAGTGCTTTACATGTGTTTCTTACATAATAGATTGTTTTTATTGTGTTTTAAGATTTATTTTGTGTGTTTTTTTAGTATAATTTTAGTTATTGTTTTACTTGTGGTTAGTATTAATTTATAGTAAGTTTTGTTTTTTAAATGTTTTGATTTAAGTTTTGTGTTTTGATTTATTATTATTTAATTATTAATGTTAGGTTAGAATTAACTTTTATTAGTTTATTTATTTATTTTTTAGGGTTTATTAAAATGAAATTTGAAGTTAAAAAAGAAAAAAAGAAAAAAGAAGAGGAAGGAAGCAAGAAAAAAAGCAGCAAACCAAACTTGGGAGGAGAGCCCGCCTGCTAGCCCCTACCTGCATCTGCTCCTCTCCTGGCCAAGCCTACGTCACTTGCCTAGCGCTAGTAGCCCAGGGGTGCGCCTAAGCCCACACCCTTACGGGCTTGGCCCGCTCCTACCAGCAGCCTGTCTGCTAGCCTCGTGACCCGCTTGCCCCCCAGTTCACTTGTACCAGACCAGTGTCTTCAACCCGCTGCACGCTTACGGCGCGCTACTTGCTACGCGCTTGGGCCTCGCCTCATCCATGTAGACCCCTCCTCCCAGCAAAAGCAGTAGCCCAACCGTCAAAAATAAAAGGAGAAGACCTAAGAACAGCAGCGGAAATTGGAAAACTAGGACAGAAATTAACAAATGGAGAGTGAGGCGCAGAGAACGAAAATAATTCGAACAGCACAGGCGCAGATATAAAGAAGAGAAGAGTGTAGCGCAGAAACAAGAAGAAAGAGACAAACTTCAAGGTCTAACCCATGAAATTCTCTAAAAAGCCCTCTTTCTTCCATTTTCATC
>JAOXYD010025355.1:0-14399 GCA_028565735.1 Pinacopodium congolense | reverse complement strand
ATAGGTCGATCAACCGAATGATCTGTTCGGTCGACCGAATACTTGACAAAAGACGTTCGGTCAACCGAATGAATAGATCAATCAACCGAATACAGTTAGAAAGACCTATTAGTGATCGAACCAAGAGATCAGTCGACTAAATGTTCCAAAATTTCCATAGTGCACAGAGGATTATAACGTTATACAATGATCATAATCATTTATTTATTTTGCTCATTGGACCAACGGTAACATTACCATTGTCTAACAGATTTATCATAATCTGTGATATATAAATAGGTTTGTGTATTATGTGTATCAATACAGTTGAGAAAATACATAAAATATAGTGTGGGCATACTGTTTTAAGTTTTAAAAAGCTCTTATTTTCAAAGATTAATTACTTGAAAGTGTTTTTTAGCATTTTTATGATGTGTGTATTTTTTTTTTGTAAGGTGATCAATTATTTTTGTGCATTAATTCATAACCTCTTGTGTTTATCAAGTGAATCCAAGTAAAGTATTTTTCAATTGTATCAAGTGATCATGAGGTTATTCTTGAGTTTAGGAAAAAGAAACAAGTTAAAGGTTTTTCTTTAGCCTATGAAAAAGGATTGTACCTGTGACATTTATTATTTTCAAGTTATTATAAAACGAAAGCTCAATAATGGTGTTGGGGACTGGATTAGGAGCAAGTGGATAGCTCTGAACCATGATAAATCACGATGTAAACTCTCCTCTTTGTCTACCTTTATTTTGCATTTGTATTATCTAATTTCTTGGTTAGATAAATTTGTTTAAGCTTCCGAATTTCTTTAAAGGAATTTTTATACACTAATTCACCCCCTTCTCAGTGCCACATCCATACTAACACAATGGACTTACATCACTCACCTTCCCTCCTCCCAGGATTTCACTTCTATCTGGGTTATTGTGGACTGACTAACTAAATATACTCCTTTTCTTCTACTACCTACCCACTTTACACCAAGTACTTTGACTTCTAAATTTCTCTTGAAAATTTACAAACCTCATGGGGTCCCTAAATCAATCATGAGTAATAGAGATCCTCTTTTCCTTAGTCACTTTTAGAGGGAGCCTTTTCACCTCCAAGATATGACCTTACCCTACAATATTGCCTATCATCCCAAAATTGACGGATGGATAAAAGTTGTTAATTGATGTTTGGAGACATACCTGGGATACTTCGTGTCAAACGAGCCTTAACTTTGGTCTCGCTTCCTTTACCTCGCAAAATATTAGTACAACACCAATCTCCACTCTTCTCCATGCATGGTCAACTTTGCCCCTCCTTCCTACCTATGGTCAAGTTTGCCCCTCCTTCCTACCTACAACCCAAAAATAAAAAAAGTTGATGGTCTGGCCGAATCCCTAATTAAATGTAACAAAATGTTAGCCCTAATTACATTCAATCTCCCTTGAGCCTGCCACCATATGAAGCAGCAAGCAAGTCTTCATTGTAAAGATCACAACTTTAATGTTGGAGGCTACGTTTACTTCTAACTGGCTTTATATCATCATATTTCAATTCTCAAATGCTCCTTGCAGAAGCTCTCCAAATGGTTTTATAGACCTTTTTGTGTTCTCCATCACATCAGTCCTACACTTATAAGTTGGAGCTTTCCCTATCCTCAATGTTCCACCTGGTTTTCCATGTTTCTCTTCTCAAGCATTGTTAAGCACACCAGTACTATAATCGTACCCTCTACTAGCCTCTACTTTCAATTCTTAACCCATGCAATAAATGTCTCACATATTAGATAATCGCCAAATCACAGTTCGTAGTAAGCCACAAACCCAGCACCTAATACAATAGAATGACTAAGAGAGATTGAAGCCACCTAGGAAGCCCTAGCTTCTTTTTGTTTAGCTTATCCAGACGTTAACCTTGAGTGCAAGGTCAAGCTTCATAGGTTGGGAATTGATATGCATGGGCCTATCACACTTAAGGCTAAAGAAACCATATCCTCTACAGTAAAAAGCCAAAAAGCTCTTAAGCCCAAGCAAGAATCTATAACCCCTGCATTGATGAAGGATTATACATCAAAATAAATACTTTTTACAGAATAAAAACTGGTTTGAATATTTTAGAATTATAGCTAGATGCCATAAAAAAGGTTTAGTTGTTTTGAATATGCTTAGTATTAAAAACTGAAGAAATAGAAATGAAGGAAGAAGAACATTTGTCTCATTATTCTTTTGTTTTTTGTTTTCTTTTGGAGAGTTATCCCTCTCTTGAATACGAGAAAATTCTTTAAGGCACCTATCAAGATTGGTTGAATTAATGAATGAATTTGAAATATTAGGCAATCACAGTTAAATGTAAAGAAATGAAAAAAGTATAAATATAAGGGGAAGAGTTCATCAATGATAATGTAGCTTACATACACTTGATACCTAACTTGTTGTAAGGCTTAAACCCTAAACCATGCCAAGATGCATTGGGGAGATGTACTCATGTGACAACATATCATGCTTCTCAAGAATATTATATGAAGAGCATGATAATCGAAAGTGAGTTCACATATACTTTATATAACAAAGAATTTTCTGAAAGAAATTATAACTTAAGCATTAAACGCTAAATGTCAAATAATAATCTTGGCTTTTTATTGTGTAAGCTTACATCAAAAGTCGCAACACTTTAGGAGTACATCTACCTAATTTTTTATCCATCCAATTAAGATTATTCATATGCAAATTTGAAGTTATCATTTGGAGTCTCCTATGGGAAATGTAATTTGTTTGATTTTCAAATGTTTACAAGCAATGATCACAAGCTCGAATATGTCAGTTAACATGGATTTGAGTATAATTTCATCAGCCCTTCCTAATATATGGACACAGACTATTATAAACAATAGCCTCCCTAAAGCCTAACCCCATTAGTTTTTAATTTTGTTAACATACTTGTTATATTGAAAAGTACATAACACTAACTTCATGACCCGACTACAATAATGCAATTTATATTTGCATAAAGAGATATTAATGAAATAAAATTTGAACCTCACATTACCATTAATAATAATAAATTGAATATAAAAGACAAAACATAAAAAATATTCCATAAATTAGCTAATACCTTAAAATAATAGCAACATGCTAACAACTCCAATGATGGAAAGCTTGAGTCATGTGCATTTAGATACATCATGCATGTATAATCAAGATCACATATATATAGACTCAGAAAGTCCTGTTATAAGTAAAGTATTTTTAGAGTAGTTGCCTCGCAAATTTAAAATTCCTTTTGTAGTAGTCCATAGTGGACTAATCAATCTAAGTGACCATACTATGAGGTGTACAGAGATTATGTACCTATATGGTGCTACAAATGATGTTAATTGTTACATATTCTCTGCAACATTGATAGGAACAACAAGGGATTGATACCAAATTCTCTTTATAAGTTCAAATAGCAATATTAAGTAATAGAGAAAATGATTCTAGACATATTTTATAAGTAATAGATTTAGATTACACCTGTAAAAATTAGCTTAACTCATTGATGATTAAGGTTGAAGATTAAAGGGTTTAGGTTTCAAAAATTAGTCTATAAATTGGTGTTGAACTAAGGATGTTCTAATATTAGTTTTAATAATAATAAAATATGAAATTTACTAATGATTTGAGTTTATGATATAAAGATTATAAGATAGGTCAATTCAAGGAGAAAAGCTTGGACTTGAAGGATAAACTTGAAGAAAATGGAAGAACAAGGATTATGAAAGCTACAACAATTTTATATGTTTTTTAAACTCTTATGTGAGTTTTAATTTAAGCCTAAATATTATAAGGGCTCAACTTTGCATGTAGCATATGTATAAGTTTTTCAAAGCTATATAATAATTCATTAAAAAAGTTAAAGTTTTGAATTTAAGTCATTTAGGTCAATTTGAGTTCTTTTTTAAAAAATTCTTTAAAATGTTTTTGATACTTAGTTGAAGGTGCATTAAATGTTAGGAAATTGTTTGAAATTGTTTGAGATTTTTTTTAATTATGTTTTTGTAATTTTGGTGATTAAGAGTGGGTTACAATGGTTATACATAATACACAACAGTAACATTGTAGTGTTAAGTTCTGTCTAGAAGCAATACGATGATGTAGAATGGCATTGTTGTTGTCACCATTGTGGTTTACTAGATTAGCAGCAATGTATAACAACATCATTAATAATCACAAGAATTGTTGATGTCCATCTATTCAATGATACTTTGCTTTTTAACAAAATTTTGATCTTTACTCACTCTCAATGGCTAGATTATTTTTCCAATAACTCTTTGACCCTTAGAACCTTATTTATAACCCTTATAACTCATTCTTTCATATAAAGAAACATCTATGTGAGAGTTTTGAGCAAATTACACAACATTCATCAAAGTTTCAAGCTTCTAAGAGTTCTTCTCTTTTAATATCTTCTTTGAAGTTTATTATACGTGTTTTTGCTTTCAATTCATTATAATTTGCCTCTTTGAGGTTCCAAAAGAATTTTTATCTATTGGTTATCATCTAAACACAATTTATACATTATAAATTTTTTGGAGTTTATAAAGTTTTGATTTGTCTACTATTAGTGTTTTGTTCATATGCAATCTTTTTTCTTTGACTCTTAGATATGCTTTTGTGTGCCTATTTTATTATCCTCCAAAAGGTTTTAATAATTTTTTTATCAAATTACATTATATCTATGATTTTTTTAGTATAAAACATTATCATATCACTATTTTGAAGTTCATATAGTTTATCCTCTCTAAACTTCTTTTTTCTAATTTTTGGGTTTTTAAATCATCATATACTATTTATTTAAGGTGTTTAGAGGCTCACTGATTATATTTTCTAATTTTACAAATATAAGGCCCCTTATTTTAGTGTCCTATAATTAAAACACCTTCTTAAGTTTGTCTTGATTACTGCTAAAGGAGTTGTCATTTGTATTTGGTTATTAATATTGTATAGGCTCCTCTTTACCTTAAAAAAGTGTATTCTAGGTTGCTCTTCACCTTATAGAAAGAAGATTTTGATTTGTAAGAGTTGCTCTTCACCCATTCAAGAAAATTGTATTTGTGAATTTATTGATAGTGAAATTTTAATATCAAGTGTATTAGGAATGGATTAAGCAATGTTTTTGTTACTGAACCACTACGAATTTTAGTTTCTTCTCTCTTCCCTATCCTTTTTACATGATTATTATTATATTCCAGATCTTATAAACAATTATGATATTGGTTTATGCTTATATTGTTAATCACTTGTGCCATTGCTCTAGCTTTATATTATTGATGTCTTGTGCCATTAATTTATCTTTCTATTGGTATCAATTGTGTAAGTAATTTAATCTTATTGTTATTGATTATGAGAACTGATTGATACTTATATTTCTGTAAATTTTACCTTTAGTATATATACATAGTGAGTTTACCTTTTACATATCATTGGCATATTATTTTAGGTTAAATTTCGGTTTAAGAACTTGACATAGTTTGGAATTACTTTAGGTGTGTTAAAGTCTCAAGTTTGAAATAGTTTTTATAATATTCAATTCACTTCTTTTTTTAGTGCCTTTAGAAATTATAATTGGACATAAAATTAAAAATTAGACCTAAAAAAATTAGGGGTTGAATTTGGGTTTAGGCTATAAATAATGCTTAGAAAAATGTTTAGTTTGACTCAATATTTATAAGTAATTTTTAATTACTTTAATCTAAAATTTTCATCAAGTATTTATTTTATATTAATTAATTTCAAAATAAATATTTTATGGTTTAAATCTTATTAAATTTTTGAATTGGTATAGTTATTTATTTTATTATAAAATTATGATTATTATTGTGCATATATTATTATATTTTTAATTAAAAACTTCATATATTTTGTTTAATAAGTGATTTAATAGTTTATTTACGTTTGTTAAGTTATTGTAATATTTTAAAAGAATATTTACTTATAATTGTGCTTAGATATGAAATTTTATAATGGAATAGGCTTGGCTATAAAAATTAGGCTTATTTTATGGCCCAGATTGGGCATGGGCCCAAAATTTTTTAAACTTTTTTGTTTAACTTTAGTTAGACTAACGTTACCCAAACACATGTAAGTCTAACCCAAACTTTTACATCACTATTTGAGATCGCACAAAGAAAAGGGAAAATTTTAAGTCAATTTACACAAATATTCAATAAAGAAGTTACTTATATACCTAGCTTTAATTCTTCCATCACTACCTCAGCATTTCAAGAAGGAAATGAAAAGGCAATAAGCCTCATAGAGAGCTTTACTTATGGACAAAATTCAAACTTTTGTAGAAGATACAAAAAAAGAATTCAAATATGCATTGATTTAAAAGAGGCAGAGTAATCATTAGAAAGAGCTCACAAGTCACTAAAGCACAAATGACGTTATAGGTCATAAAGAGGAGGAATGAGTGATATGTGGATAGTTGATACTCAAGAAACATGAGTGGTGATACTTTTTAATTCAATTTCCTCAAAAGCAAAGATGGAGGACTTGTCACTTTTAGAGATAATACCAAGGTAAAGTAGATGGCATTGGAAAAGTCAGTAAGAAAATTCATAATATAATTGATAATGTTCTTGTATTTTATGGTTTGAAGTATAATTTTCTAAATGTTATTTAATTGTATAATAAGGATTACAAAGTATACGTTGAAGGAAATGCATGTATAATTTCTAGAACAGTTGATAATAGTAATGCATTTTTAGAAAAACGAGAAGGACACGTTTACATTATTAATCTAGATGGTTTCTCTAATTATGACATGAAATGTTTAGTTTCTATAAGCAAAGATGGATGAATATAAGATAGGAGGTTTGGACATGCAAGCATAGAACATATAACAAATATCAATTCCAAGCAACTAGTAAATGGGCTTCTTATTATGAAATTTAAGGACAAAATTTGTAGAGTTTGTCAAATGGAAAAGTAAGTTAGGATCTCTTTCAAAAGTAAGAAATTGGTAACATCTCTTAGACCTTTAGAATTCCCCATATGGATTTGTTTGATCCTACTAAATCTACTAGTTTAGCAGGTAAGTTTTATGATAATTTTAATAAGTTTTCTTGATTTTGTTTCTAACTGGTAAAGATGAATGCTCTGAGTCTTTTATAAAATTTGCTAAGAGAATTGGAAATTAAAAAGGTTGCTTAATTATCTATATCATAAGTAACCATGATAGAGATTTTGAAAATAACTTAAATGAATCCTTTATAATGAAAATAACATTTTTTGTCAATTTTTTGCACGTAACATAATTGTATTGTAGAAAGGAAAAAGGACTTTATAAGAAATAGTTAAGATCATGATTAATGAGTATAATTTGCCTAAGTATTTTTGGGCTAAAGCAATTATATGTTCAGGTCATAGAGTCAATATGGTATACATTAGACTTACCACAGATAGAATTCGACATGAGAAAAGGCCTAAGATTAATTATATCAAAGTGTTTAGTTGTAAATCCTATATTTTAAACACTATGGATAACCTAAATAAATTTGATTCAAACAAATAAAGGTATTTTTATTAGTTATTATTTGACTAGTAAGGTATATAGGGTATTTAGTAAGAGAAATATTGTTATTGAAGAATATATTCATGTTGTATTTGATAAGACTAACCATCTTGAGATCAAAAGAAACTTTGAGAATGTTAATGTAGGTTTATCCAAAGATATAAAGAAATTAGCCATGAAGATAATGTAGATTACTAAGTCATCTCACATGAGCCAAGTAGACCAATTATTGAACCAAGTTAGGAAAATAAGAAGGAAAAGAAACATCCTAAGGATTGTTAATACAAAAAGATTCATCCATTGAAGCAAATTTCAAGTGATGTTCATCAATGAGTAAATACTAGATCTTCTTTTAGAAATATTTCTTGTCTAGTATTTATTTCTTATATTGAGCCTAAGAGGGTAGAAGGGGCACTTAGTGATGAGCACTGGATTTTGTGATGAATGAGAAATTGAACCAATATAAAAGAAATAAAGTATGGAATTTAGTATCTAGACCTAAAGATCTTCAAATCATAAGTGTAAAAAAAAATTTTTAAGGACAAGCTAGATGAGCAAGGTAACATAGTAAGAATTGAAGCTAAGTTATAGGATAAGTGTTATAACTTAGAAGAAGGAATGGATTATAAATAAAAATTTTCACCTGTAGCTAGGTTAGAGGTTATTAAGTTATTGTTGGCATTTACATCATATATGGGTTTCATGCTTTTTCACATGGATGTAAAAAGTGCTCTTTTGAATGGCTTGATCTAGGAAGAAATTTACATTGTACAACCCCCTTAGTTTTGAAAATTATTTTGCACTCAATTAAATTGATAAACTTACCAAAACTTTATATAACTTGAAACAAGTACCTAGGACATGGTATGAGAGATTAAGGGCTTTTCTTATAGATAGTGGTTTTATTAAAGGAAATTTGATATAACCTTATTTATTACAAAAGATAAGAATGATATCTTGATTGTTCAAATTTATATTGATGATATCTTTTCTTGTGCTACTAATGAGTGTCTGTGTAAAGAATTCTCAAAGTATATAAGTACGAAGTTTGAGATGAACATGATGGGCGAGTTAAATTTCTTCCTTGAACTTCAAATCAAACAAATAGAGAAAAGAATCTTCATCAATCAAGTAAAGTACACACACAAAAACTACTCAAGTGCATTGGAATGAATCAAGCCAAATTATTATGAATCCATATGAGCACCTCTAAGAAAGTAAATAAAGATGAAGGTAAACTAGTGAATGATAGGAACTATGTCTTATCTTATTTCTAAGTTCAGCGTGTGTTTGTGTACAAGATTTCAATCATGTCCTAAAAAATCTCATTTGTTAGCTATTAAATGCATCCTTAGGTATTGTGTCGTATAATGATATTAAACCTTTGTCATCCTAAAAACATACTTTTAGAGTTAATTGGACATTCAAATGCAGATTATAAATAGTTTGTTAGGTAGAAAAGTACAACTAGTACATGTTAATTTTTAGGGAATGTACAAGTCCCATAATTTAGTAAGAAACAAAACTTGATTGGTTTTGTTTATAGTGAAAGCTGAATAAGTTGTAGCATAGTTGTTATGCTCAAATTCTTTAGCTTAGGTAACAATTTAAAGATTACATCATAGAATTCAACAAAATTTTCATTAGGTGTTATAATACTTATTTTATTTACTTGATTAAGTATCCCATTTAATATTCCATAACAAAGCATATAGAAATCTGATATCATTTTATTAGAGATTATATGAAAAATGGTGATATTAAATTAGAATTTGTTGATATAACTCATCAATTTGCAAACATCTTTACTAAACTAATGAATGAGGATAAGTTTTATAGGGTTAAGAGAGAATTAATTATGATAAATGGCTAATTCTCTATGATATTTTCTTGTTCATGCTTTTATGATTTTCTTTTTTTTTTATGATTCTAAAAAGGAGGAGAGGAATTGTGATATTATTTGCTTAGGAGGAGTCTTTTTTTGAATTGTTTATCCTTTGTTTATAATTTATGAATTTAGGAAGAATTTTGCTTTTTCTTGAATTTTAAGTTTTAATGAGCTTTAATTCTTGATCACTTTTGCTTTTTTTTTAATGATTTTAAGTATATAATATTTGTTCTTGTGTTATTTTTGAAATTATATAAAAGAGGAGAAATTTTGAGTGATATTGGAGAAATATGATTTGTCTTGATTTTCATTTTATGCCTCCATAATATCACATGGTTTTATTATCATAAAAAGGAGAAGATTATTAAATTAAGGATAGTTTCACCTAGGAGTTGATGATGACAAAATAAATTTTCTACTAATGGTTTTGTTGTTCTTGTTATATTGAAAACACAGGATCAAGAAAAGGTATTCAAAGATACAGATTGGAACCATTAGAGTAATATTGATGATATATAAAGAATAAAGCTACATTGAAGGCTCGCAGATCAACATAGTGTTTTTAAATAAGATATATTTTGTTACTTTTGTTTAAGTTTTATCTTCGTCTTCCTAAAGTGTTTTAAGATCTTAAAATCATGCATATACATCCTTACTTAAATATCTTACATATAAGTTATATAATCAAGAGGAAATGCTTTAAGAAAGTTTTAAATACTTCTCTTCATATATTAAAATATTTTGGGAAACTTATTTGAAAGGTGTATAAGATAATATTTGTAAAAAAAAAAAGGTATAGTTTGGATATGTTTTGAAAAATTTTGAATAAGTTAAAAAGTATTACACATCTTAAAAAAAATAGTTTCTAGAGAGAATGTGATAGCCCTATATGGTACCTAAGAGAGGAACAAATCAAGTAATTAAAAACTTTTTAAACTTAAATTCTAAGTCGATTTTGTGAAAACCGTAATTTCTAACCACAATTCAACTTAAATGATGATGATAATGTTGCCAATTCAATTTAAATATGATTTCAATTCAAACTTACACTCAAGTACAATAATATAACCATAGACAATCAAATAAGATTGCCTACATCCACTTTCTAAGATCTTATTTAGAAATTTCACTATAAAGCAATCTTCTTTAGGATGAAGATTAACCCTTCCAATCTTCTTCAAATAGGTGAAGAGGAACTCTCAAAATCTTCCGTAAGTGGTGAAAAGTAAACCATATAAATCTTACTTTAGGATGAAGAATTACCCTTAAAAAATTTCTCAAATCAACTCCAACTCATGCCAAAATTAAAACCACAAACACATTAACTATATCTTACTTAATCAAAATAATGTTCGAGGAGCTCACAAAAATACAATGAATCCAACAAATGTAAAAACTTTAAAAAACAACTTACAACAACTTCAAAACTTTGTCTCATTAAACTTTCTTTCAATTCATTTAAGGCATCATTAACCTCTTTAATAATCTTTTAGCCATGTATTTATAGCTTTCCTAAGGTCAAAAATACGTTAGAATTACTTCTTACTTGTTAGACTAGCTTAAAATGCCATTAGGACCAAATTAAAATTGGTCGCTAGCCATTTACAACCCTAATTAGTCAACTATTGCCTTTGACTAGTTGACTAGTCTGTTTAAAAACTGTATTGGTCGATCACTTATCAAGGACTAATCAATCAATTAATTTAAAAACATATCTTTTTAAATCTATAACAACATGCAATTAATCAAAAACATCCTAAAACCAATTCCTTTAAACTAAAAACAACTTTAACCAAGTTTAAGATGTTCTCCGTAAAGATTTTAGTTATCAAGACTCATCAATTGAATTTATAAATTTCAAATATCTTGATCAATAAAGCTTTATGTGTAATTTCAAACTTTTATTCCAAAATCAATTATAATAACTTCCAAACATACAAAGACAATTCCTGTCTTTTAAAAACTAATTCATACAATTTTCAAAACATCTCTAAAGCAAGTTTCAATACCAAGATCTTTCAATAAAATTTAAAAATAAAATATATCTTATTTTAGGATAATTTAAAAACTTATTCAAACATTTCTAATTTTTTAAAAGTTTTCAAATCATTCGTTTAATAAAATTTGACTTCATTAAATTTCAAAAGTACCTTAAAGTGATTTTAGACACTAAGATCTTTCAACTGAACTTAAAAAACAAAACATATCTTTACTTATAGAAATTTATGCACTTTGACAAAGTATATATAATTTGAAAATTTTTCAAACCATTTTCAAATATTTCAAAACATCCTAATACAAATTTCTCATCAAACATTGATTTAAATTCACTCCTAAACTTTTTCAACATATCATAAAACATCAAGAGGATATTCTTTAAAATATTTTATATAATTTCTCTTCATTATGAAATAGTAAATGTATAATTCTTAAATGCAAATAATTATGCAAACATCGCATGTAAAGTCTATTATATAATCCATATAGAAACTCTTGAATAAAATGTAATGCTCACATGCAAGTTCTTGAATTCCTATCATATTGAGTAGATCAAACTAACATTTATATTCAAAGATACAAACATTAACCTTATCCAAATTTATCAAATAAATGTACAATCCTCTTGGTATGGATGTTCTATTTTACAAATTTCAATGCCAGATGTCTATTCTTAAATGTGAGGGAGGTGCATTAGTTATTCAAAGCGACTACATGTACGAGAAATGAAACATATTTCAAGAATTTAAAATTTTGAATAAAAATATAATACTCCTCTTTTGATCTGGACAAGAGTGACCATAAATCGTTTTTCTTTTGACTTTTTATTTCCAATAAAGTTTTACCATAACAATCAATGGATATTGCTTCAAATCCTATATTTACAAAACTATAAAGAATTATAAACATTAATTGTTGACACCTTTATAAGACAGAATTCAGAATCTCCCATTGCCCCAGATCTGGAAGGATCCTCCGAAACTTCAGGAGATCACAATAAGTACTTTGGCTATATAATATGAAAACTTCAGCTGTTATAGATAGTTATATATAAGTTAAGTATTAAAAATGAACTTTTGCTAAATCGATTGTATCTTTGCCTCTTAAAATGGACTGAAGTTTCGTTGCATTATGTTATAACAATAGTTCTTGACTACAACCGGTGTCTTGTCCCTACGTTATATTTATACCAACTCTTTAGATAAAAGATCTGTTGAAGGTGCTTCCACACGCACCATGATCCGCATGACTCTAAAAGGATAATAATGTGATTAGGTGGCAAGCTCAATAACCACGTGGCAACCTTTGGAACACTTGTCACAATATCCACCATATGTTGTTCTTATAGCGTGCCCACCTTGCACAAGTTAGCTTCACTTGGAAATCTATCCAGTCTTTCCTTCCCATATAAAAGCAAGGGGGGCTGCGAGGAGAGACTACAAGGCGTTTAGGAGCTACTAAAGCAGACAAAATCAATGACCTCTCTAGGTCCGTGGCTAGGGTGGGGACGTGGAGGAGACAGGGATTGGCTATCCACAGATTGGTGGGTTCCTTTTGGTGTTGACCGAGGCCTTTATCACGATGACCGTGGTCGGGACATCGATGATACTGCTGCTTTAGCTCATGGTAACGTTGACTGGCGCAAGACTAATAACGCTCATATCTTCCGTGCCGATCTTCCTGGTCTACCTACTTATTATCCTTTTCATAATTTTTGTGATAGTCAATAAAAATTGTCGCATCCCTTATCAATATCTTCCTTGTATTTACATACCGTGTAGACAAAGTTTGTCAGGTATATAGAAGCATTATCTGATCATGAGTTTCATGCATGTTGGGGAAGGATGGGAAGAGATAATGAAGTTGCCACGCTAGGTCTAGGTTGCTGTATTGGGGTGTGTGCAGTAGTCTCACCTTGGTGCGAACTAGCAAGGGTAATACTATCAAAGTTACACGGGTTAGCTGGTGGGTGCAGGGGTGAGAAAAGAGGAGGTGAAAGTGCTGGTGGAGGACGGCAACGTTTTGCAGATAAGTGGGGAGAGAGTAAAGGAGCAAGAGGACGAGAACGATCGGTGGCATCGCTTGGAGCGTCGCCGCGGCAGCTTTGTCCGGAGATTGAGGATTCCTGACAACGTCCTAGTGGATAACATTAAATGCAGTCTAGACGATGGCGTTCTTGAAGTGATGACTCCCAAGAAAGAAACCCAAAAGGAAGAGAAGAATGTCAGATACATAGACGTGGCATAGGCTTCCATTCCAGGAGAAGAATGAATGTGTACAAAAGAAGTTTATGACAATGGATGTGTAGATAAGAGTGTAACTAGTTGTAGCTGTACCTGCCTATGTTTTGGCTATGAAATCTACGAACAAGACCAATAAGCATTCCACCTTTTCAGTATCGGATGTAAGCTTGAAAATCAAGTACAAGCCTGTCATTAGAGAAGAAAAAAGGCTTCCATATTCTTTATTAAGAAAGAATCGGTACCAAACTGGTGTAGGTAACAAAGCTCAATTCAGTAGCATCAAATTCTCAACTAATGATAGCATACAATTCCACCTCACTTCAGAAATTCACGTTTCATTAGACTAGTCATTAGGTTTTTAGAAAACTTTTCTATTTTATGAACATATTGATCAGGTTAAATCAACACAATAAACTACCCAAAATATACCATAATGAAAACAAAATAAACCAAATGCTGATAAGGGTAGGTAATCTAAGGCCAATTGTTTCACAGGCCAAACCACAGGACCCACCGTCAAGACCCACATCGCTATTGATAATCCATCTCTGCCGTAGGTGACAGTTCGGGACCGTTTGATTGAGTTTTTTGTTGTGATTTTTAGTTGTAGATATTATATTTTTGTATTGAATTTTGTGTATTTTTATAGATTTTTGTCTTGTCTGTCTTGATTTCTGTATTGTATTAAAGTTTTTTTTTCGATTTTTGTGATGTTCTTTATTAATTTTTGTATTTAGAAAATC
>JAOXYD010025345.1:0-14399 GCA_028565735.1 Pinacopodium congolense | reverse complement strand
TCATCAATTTATATATATATACATACATATAAGAATAGAAATAAGAGGAGTGGATTCTGCTTACTTATTTAACTAATGAAGTAATTAATGTTAATTTTAATTTATTTTCTTCTTTTTGGGATTAATTCTAGTTCTTTTTCATTTTTATTTGAGTGATGAAACTTCCTTAAAATAAGTTACAAAATTACTCAGGAAGTTGCATTTTATATGTGGAATATCATTCTAATCATTAGGTATCCGTTATCCAAATTATGAAATGAGTTAAGACATTTAGTCATTAATAGTCAAAATTAATTATATAACATTTCAAATTGTCAAAATAATTGAATTCAAATGAAGCATAGACAATAAGAAGGATTAAAATTTTTTAAAAAATTTCCATAATTTATAGATTATGATGAAATTGATGATAATTTAAATTACAAACAAAAATCAAGTGTATAACCAATATGATCCCTCCCCTACACTTAAACTAAACACTGTCCCCAATGTTTATTAAATTGAAAAGCATAATGTAGGAGAGTAGGGAAAGAAGTACACCCATTTGATATGGACTGGAGCATCCGTTCGTGAATTTGTAGGAATTGAAACAACCAAAAGCGACAAACATAAAGAATAACAAAATAATACTCCACTCATATAAATATGCAAGCCAAATACAACCAAAGAGCCACAGTACATTAAAATATAGCAGCCGCATTTGAAAACAATCTACACCACTAAACTAAAATGTAAACACACCAAAACAAAAAAAAAAAGCCAAAGGTCCTAAAAATATTTGTGTGAATAACCGAAATAACTAAGAAGTAGAACTATCCCTATCTCGAGCTATCTAATGCTTCTGAATTTGTGTTAAGTGCGAGTCTATGGTATACACACGAAGGGCGAGCACATCAAAATGAGCATCCATTGTAACAGGTGAATCAGAGATTTATAAAGAAATTCAAGAGGCCATGTTGTTTAAGAAAGTCATGAAACCAGCTATAGGATCATTAGTAGAAGGTGGAGGTGGTTTGACAAGTGAAGAATGATGGGATGGATGCACACTCAGTGTGTCCTTAGAAGAAGCTTTGTCCATAGCCACCTAGACAACCTCAGTAGTAGGAACATCAAGTGAAACTGTTAGTACTTGATGCTCACTTTTTTTACGTCATTACCCTCCAAGATAAACAAAACCCAAAAGCTTAAGTAGGCCAACATTAATCATGGTCTATTGAGAACAATCCTCAACCTACGCTGAATACAAAGGAACTCCTGTGTCCTTAAATATCCTTGTTAACAAATAAGGAAAGCAAAAATTCTTGGTAGCCTTTTTTAGCTTAACTACGTCCTTTATACCAAGAATAATGAAACCAGACAAAGGTAATCTAAGAATAGCACCTATACAACATCTTAAGCAAAAGATAAATATCAACAACATATATCTCATTCAATCTACTAGCTCGGGGCACAACATTAGATCTAACCATGGTAACTCACTTTTCTTACATCACTACCTTCCATGATAAACAAACCTGAAAGCTTAAGTAGGCCAGCATTAATCACAGTCTGTTGAGAACAATCCTCAACCTACTTTGAATACAAAGGAACTCCTGCGTCCCTAAATATCCTTATTAATAAACAAGGGAAACTAAAATTCTTTGTAGCCTTTTTTAGCCTAACTATATCCCTTATACTAAGAATAATGAAACCAGATAAAGGTAATCTAAGAATAGCATCTATACAATATCTTATGCAAAAGATAAATATCAACAACACATATCTCATTCAATCCACTAGCTCGGGCAATAACATTAGATCTAACCATGGTAACAATACTGTGCTCTCGAACTCCTACGTTAGCATTGGTATAACCTCTGTTATTTCTAACCAATGCTAAAGACTCTCTAGGAGCAGTAACAAAAAATGATAGATCCGTAGAAATCGAATCACCATAGAACTTATCCTTAATCTTAATATAAACATCTCCCTTAACAGGTACTCCTAATAAAGCAAAAATAGAACCACGAGTGATAAGTATAGGAATACCTCTCACAGAGGATCAAATCTTAATCATCTTGGACTCAACCTTATCCTTGATGTTCACATAAAACTTGCGAAACAAAGTAGGGTAAAATGGCCTTGAAAAGGTCACTACAAGCTCCCAACATAAGACTTGAAATGCATTAGAAAGGTTAAATTGAGCTTTAAGCTCCAAATGAATCTATCGCACAATAATGAAGTCATTTGTGCAGTGAGATTGATACCAGTCAAAGTTCTCACGACCGGTGAACTTTGACTAATCATAGGCCAATCTCTTTCTCAGAGGCACCATTGAAAGAAAATGTTCAATAAACATGCACAAAATAGTCAAAAAATGTTCGAAAAAATAAAAAAATTCTGGCAAAGGTCGCTGAAATATTCCCTCACTTGAATATTCTTAATTTTTCAATGATAGTAATATTGAATAAAATTAGTATTAATTGAAATATAATAAAATTCTAAACACCATGATACCAAAAATCAATCAAATAGAGGTCTATATAAATTGAAAAAATGTACCTTAAGCGATGAATAATGATCCATATTGTTTAAAGGAATTTTTGGAAAATATGTTGATTTTTAAAATGATTCTTGTAAAGGACAGAAAATGTGACAAATAGAAAAAAGAAGACACGATTTGGCTGAGAAATGAGAAATAAGGATTTGATGGAAAGAGGCAAATAAGGATTTCGAAGAAGAGGAGGGAGGTTGAAGACGATGAATAGTAAAATGAGAAAGATATGAGGATTTGAAGGAAAGAGGCAAATAAGGGTTTCGAAGAAGAGGGAGGTTGAAGACGATGAATAGTAAAACACTATTGTATTTATTGCATAATCGTTGTTTAACAGCACTCTATTCATCCTACAATGTCGTTGATGTAAATTGATCTGCCCACTATTAATGCTCCAGAATTGAAGGATAAATGATAGGTTGATGATGCATTAGCGGTGAGCTCCCAGATCACCATTGATGATCTTTTACTCCTTAATAAGTCCAATTTTAATCTAATTTTACCTAAAATCCTTCCAACTTAAGTCCTAACATCAACGTGGATTATCAAATAATTTGTTTCAAAATTAAATCTAGAAACACTTCTAAATCCAAATCAAACACACCAAACTAAAAGCATTTTAAAGAAAACACACTTAACTTAAAACACATGTAAAAAGTATTCAAAATCTAAATTAAGGTGCTAACATACAAAATAAGATAAAAACACACACAATTTCCTATCTAAAAAAGAGAATTCCTAGTCTTTAAGCTCTCTTAAATAATACAAACACCAATCCTTAGCAATAAAAATGATTTTGCCACACATTTTGATCAAAACATACAAGATATAGCTTTTAAGCAACATGCCTTAATAGATTTGAAAATATGAGCTATAAAATATAGTTTAGAGGTTACAAAAATATCTATGGAAGACTCCTAGATGTGTATTGAACTCCCAACTTGATTTTGGAATCTAACAGAGCTCCAATCCATCAGGATCTTGCAGGAAAATAAAGGAACATTCAAAGATAGAAGCATAAGAACACAACTTTGAATAATATGAAAATATAAGCAAATATATAAGTATTCTGAGTTAGAAACCCACTGAATGTGATTCACAAACTCATAAATATGTTTAACAATAAGCTTGAATGATTAGAAATTCATAAAACAACACTACAAAAATTATTTGAAGCCTATGAACTAAGGGAGAGAGAAGGAGGATCTTCTCTATCAAAACTCTAGATCTAAATCTCCTTATCTGATCTAACTTTTGTTGTTTTTCTTGTGTTTTGTAGGTTTTCTAGACATTAATTGGAGACATGGCATAGATACAAAATTATAGATTTGGAGTGGATATTGTTGACTACTTCATCAACGGCAGGCTAGCCAACGCATAACAGCGGGTTGTAGACTACCATTGATTATTGAATTTTGACTTCTTCACCTTTAGGGATGATCATCCTTAAGCGACACCATGTTAATCTTTAACCTTAGGGCTGCAAACCCACATTAATAGTTGATAAATGAGTTAAACTTTGATCCTTTTGCATCATTTCTCCAATTTTGATTGCCATCCTGCAAATTAAACAAATCAACATATAAATCAACTAATTAAACATATAATTAAAGCCATAATTCATCAATTAATCAATCAAAATACAATGAAATTGGCCTCTAATAATGTTCTTTTAAAGATTGATAAATTCATATTTCCTATCGATTTCCTTGTTTTGGATATGGAAGAGGACAATATAGTGTTCATCATTTTAAGAAGGCCATTCATAGCTACTGCAAGGGCACTGATTGATGTATATAAAGGAAAGGTCATCCGTAGACTTTAGGATGAGGAGATTGAGTTTGATGATTCAAGGAAATGAAACATCCCTCAACTTTGCATTAATGAAACTTCATTAAAGTGAATTATATTAAGTTTGATCCATTCATTTATCTTTTTTTGGATCCTTTCCAAAGAGATTGAGTCATTCATATCCTTAGGAATTTGAAGAAGAGGAAGTCAAGGAAGGTTTGGAAGACTTAGAAGCTGTAAAGGAGATCTCTAGTTAGATTTAATATAAGAGGTATGAGCCTTTAAAGAGTCCAATGAAGCCCCTTACAAAACCATCCATTGAAGAACCCTCAATTCTTTATTTTAAACCTCTTCCCTCGCATCTTAAGTATGCCTTGTTGTGATCTCTATTGCAATTACTTGTGATCATTTTATCATCATTGTGGATATAATAGAGGAGAGACTGATTAAAGTGCTTCAATAGCATCAATATACTATAAGATGGACACTAGTTGACATTTAATATTTAAGTCCTTCTATTTACACTCATTGGATATTCATAGAAGAAGGAAGTAAACCCTTGGTCCAATCTCACAGCAGACTAAATTCCAATATAAAAGAAGTGGTGAAGAATGAAGTTGTCAAGCTCCTAGATGCTAGTATCATCTTTCCTATTTCTAATTCTACATGGGTTAGTCCAGCTCAAGTGGTACCTAAGAAAAGAGGAACTACTATGATGAAAAATGATAAAGAAGAATTGGTTGTGACTAGGAAAGTCACAAGATGACATATTTGCATTGATTATCACAAGTTAAATGACACCACTCAAAAGGATCACTTTCCTCTTCCCTTCATTGATCACGTTATCAAAATATTGGTAGGGTATAGCTTCTATTATGCCTTAGATAGGTATAATAGATATTTACAAATTCCTGTTTCTCTCAAGGACTAGGTAAAGACAAAATTTACCTACTCTTATGGAACTTTCACATATAAATGCATGTCTTTTGGTTTGTTTAATGTTTTTGTCACTTCTCAACACAGTATGGTGGCTATTTTTGTAGACACAATTGACTATTGCATTGAGGTATTTATGAATGATTTAAATTTAAGTAATTTCTCAACTCCTACTAGCCAATTCAGTTAGAATAATTCAAAGTTTTCTCAGACATATTGGATTTTATAGGAGGTTTATCAGTAATTTTTCCAAAATATCCAAACCCATGACTAATCTATTAACCAAGGACACAGTTTTTAAATTTAATTATAAAATTATGCATTCTTTTCAAATATTAAAGGAGAAGCTAACTAGTGCACCTATCATTATATCACCTGATTGGTCTCTTCCATTTTAGTTAATATATGATGCAAGTGATTGTGCTACTGTTACTGCTTTAGGGCAAAGGCTAGGAAAACTTTTTCTCTAATATACTATACAAGTCATACCTTTAATGATGATTGCGTTGCTAGTGCTGCTTTAGGGAAAAGGCTTGGAAAAAAATATTTTATCCAATATACTATGTAAGTTGTACCTTCAATTACTACCATAGGAATTACACCACTACTGAAAAAAAATGTTAGTTGTGGTGTTCGCTTTTGGCAAGTTTTGTTCTTAATTGATACTTTCAAAGGTTATAGGCTATGTGGACCATTCAACTCTCAGGTACTTGATGAAACATCAAGATGCAAAGCCATGATTGACTCGATGTATTCTCCTTTTATAGGAGTTCGACAATGAAATTCGAGAAAAGAAAGGAAAAGAAAATTTTCTGGTTGATCATTTATATGTTTTGAATGAAGAAGTAAAGGATAAAGAAGAAGATCGAGACATTAAAGAGGTCTTTCCTGAAGATAGTTTACTAGCCATACATATTTTATATGGATTTGTTAATTTTCCTACTAATAAAAGTAGAATTTCGTCTTTGAGATAAAGAGATTTCTTTTTTATGACCCTTTTTTGTACAAGATATGTGCTGATGGAATTAGAAGAAGATGTGTGCTTAAAGAGGAACTTCCCTCCATTTTAAGTCACTGTCATTCTCATGAGACCAGGGGATACTTTGGTCTTACTAAGACTGCACATAAGGTGTTGGAATGCAGTTTGTACTGACCTACCTTGTTTAATGATGCATTTTTATTTCTCAAGTCTTGTGATAGTTATCAAAGTGTTAAAAATATCTTTAGAAGACATGAAATACCACTAAATAACATTTTGGTATGTGAAATTTTTTATGTTTGGTGTATTAACTTCATGGGACCATTTCCTGCATCAAACTCTAACCAATACATCTTGGTGGTTGTGGATTACATGAGTAAATGTGTTGAAAAAATTTCTTTTACAACTGATGATGCAAGAAGTGTAACTCAATTTTTAAAGGAGAACATTTTTATACAATTTGGAACACTTAGAGTGATCATAAGTGATGGAGGATCACACTTTTGCAATAAAAAAAGTTGATTCCCTTTTGACTAGGTATGGTGTCTCCTATAAGGTTACTATACCTTATCATCCTCAGACTAGTTGTCAAGTTGAGATTTCAAATCAAGAGATTAAACAATTTTTTAAAAAAAACTTTAGTTTTTTAAGGAAAGATTGATCAACGAAGTTGGATGATGCTTTATGGGCTTATCGAACTACTTTTAAGACCCTTGTAGGAATGTCTCCTTTCAAGTTGGTTTATGGAAAAGCTTGTCACTTACCTATGGAGCTAGAGCATCATGCATGTTGTGCCATTAATTTTCTTAATTTTAACTTAAAGAAAGTTAGAGAAGAAATACTTTTGTAGTTACATGAGTTAGATGAGTTTTGCCTTGATGCTTATGAAAACTCTAAATTGTATAAAGAGAAAGTCAAAAGATGGCATGACAATCATATCATTCAAAGAGAGGTCAAGGTTAGTGATAAGGTCTTGTTTTATAATTCTTAATTGAAGTTGTTTCCGGGGAAGTTAAGATCAAGATATACAAGCTTGTATGAAATGATCAATTTTTATCCATTTGGAGCAATTGAAGTAACCAATGGTCATTCAAATTTAAAATTAATATGAAATGAGCAAAATTGTATGTTCCTAGTTTAGTTGAGGAGTTTGCTGAGACTCTTTCGCTTTTTAATCCTCACTAAGTTAAGAATTATCCTTGTTTGTTAGTTAATTATGTGTGTCATTATTTTATTTTTCATGGTATGACTTTAATTTAGTATTTGAAATGCTTTGTGAGAGTTTTATTTAGGTTTGGTGGGGATTCCTTAGTGTTTCCTTTGTTCTTGTGTGATTTCTTAAATTTTTTAGCATTTAAAGTTTTAATTATTGAGCAATTTAAAGAAAAATCCTTTTAATATTATTAATTCTTTAATTAAGAGGAATTTGATTAAGTTTATAGAGTTAAAAATCATGTGTTTCATGTTCCAGGAAACCATCAATGGTTGTTTTGTGGTTTGTTCACCCACTATTAATGGATTGTTGAACCACTGCTAGTCTTCGTAGATCAGGAGCGTCAATGACGATTCAAGCATTTATCAACAGCATCATTATATGACCCAGTGCAAACGTTGATGCCCACGACAAACTCTAAAACGATGCAGTTTTGTTTAAAAACACATCCAAAACCTTATTTTCTTCACTAGTCATCATCTTTAACCTCCAAACACCTTAAAAGTCTAAGACACCACCTCCAAACCTCTGACCACCACTCATTTCCTTAATTTTATGCTCAAATCTCTTGGCTTGTGATTTTTTTCTTCACAAAATTACCATCATTAACTTTTTCATCATTAAAACATCAGTTTTCACTCAAAAATCAACCCTCTTTCAATCAACCTACTACCCTCTGACTTTTCTATAGGATTTATCCACTTCTGTTACTTCTTTGAACTTGAAATTGGTACCTTTATGATCTACTCATCACAAGCATTCTTTTGGTACCAATTTTCTCACATTCTATTCTCCTGTCTGACTAAAGAATTTTTCGACAAGGTGAATATTTTAACAATAATTTTCAACGAGTACTGTTTAATATAAAAGTTAGTTTAGACTCCTCTTGGTCACTTTACGAAATATTGTTTCATTAGATGGCATACAAAACATCCATCAACCAGTTTTCACATAAAATGCTTGCATTCAATACAAATCAATTCACCACATGAGTGAATTCGGATTGGTTCCATTCTCATAAGACCAATGAATTGATTATGGAACATCATATTCATCCTGACTTGGAGGTCTAGTTTGAAGACTCTAATGCTTTCAAAGCTTTGGGTTGGAGGTCAGTGCTTACTCTTGCTAGGCCATATTATCTAATGTTGGTTCATGCGTTCTTCGCGAGCATCAAGGAGAAGGATGAGGTTGATACTATTAAGATCAGGCCCACTTTTAGAGGTAATATATTGTCAATCAATCATATATAAAGTAAGCTCAAATTGATCTATCTTTTACTGCACAAAATCAAAATTCATTCAAGACCAATCATTTAGGAAGTGCACCATTACACAAGTAATATAGTGGAGTATTTTTAAGACTCCCAGTAGTGATCCCATAAGGAAGCTAATATTATATATATACATATACTATGTTAATCAGATTATAACTATCTAGAGAATAGTCAACTTTATGATTTAGGAAAATAAAAACTACAAGAAAAATAATTTAAAAACTTCCAATTAGTTGTAAAAGAGTCCAAAGTTACTTTTCCTAATTCAAATTATTCAGTCATGGCTTAGGTAGTTAATTATTTAATTTATGGATTAGTGATGCTTAATCTATTGTATCATTGCTAAATCAAGAGAGCACTATGGTTAAGTCACTGTCTTATCTCCATTAGTCCTATCTTGAAGTTTGATCATGCATTAAACTTAGGTAATATGCCTAAAAAATAAGAAATCTAGTCCTAAAATTTCCTATTTCAAGACTTGCATCCTCATGATTAACTAGAGTTTGTTCATGCATTGATTTAAACCACATTGTTTATTGGTTTTTCTCAAAACCTATGTAGATTTCTTGTATCCTAAATTATCTAATGACTTAAATTTAAGTGATCAAGCTAAGATAAGAACTTAGCATTTAAATAAACAACAATTAAATCATAAATCATTCATAAGACATCAATTAAATAATAACAAATAAACGAAGATGAAATCACAAATAATTCCTAAGACATCAATTAAATAATAACATGGCCTGACATTAACTAAAAATTAAATTAGAACATGAAATTAATCAAATAACATGGAAAATATAACTTAAGGAACATAACTTTGATAAATTCAAAAAAACAACAATAATACTCAAAATTATGAGTTTAGAATGAACTAAATCACATTCTCATATGGTATTCTAGCTTTAAACCACCTGATTAAAGCTGCTACAACTTCAAACAATCTTGAAAACTCAAATTACTAAAGATTGAAATGAAAAACAACCTAAAGCTACATTGATCTTAAAACTGACTTTAGCTTAAGTGTTTTATACTAAAACTAGATGCTTAAAATGTTTGGGAGAGGCCTTAATTTATAGGGAAGGTGTAGATACAAATGGAGAAAGAAGACTAGCCATAATTATTGAAGAAATTTACTAAAAAAATGTGTCAACAGCCGTCAATGGCGGTTTTGTCAAAGAATAACTACACAGTTAAAGGGTGGTGGAACTGCCATTGATAACCTATTATTGACTACTTCAACACGGGTTTGTGGACCATCAACGATGGTCACTCCCGACCACTATTAATGGTCTGGAAAAATGGATGTTTTGCTTCTTTTTTCACAATTCTCTAATTATTCACATCAATATACAAATTAAACATTTCTAAACATAAATTAAAAATTTAAGCACTTAAATAAGGGTAAATTTAAATCAAATAAGAACCAAAAACATTATGAATTTAACCCTAACAACCCTCCCACACATAAGCATTTGCTTGTCCTCAAGCAAATCAATCATTCAAATTTCTCAAACAATTATATAATTATAGGAAAATCAATCCAAGATTAACAACATAATTATTCAAATTGTATTCTTAATTTTTTCAATAAAAATGACTTATCACAATGTTATATAATCATTTAATCATATCAAATTGCAAATGCACTTAAATCATTTTATTCTTTTTTAATCTTCAACCCGAATCACAAAATCAATTTAACATGTGAAAGGAAAATACAATAAGTTTAATGAATCATCTTTTCGACAGTTTCAAAACCTTTAATTTAAGACATAATATAATTAATTAAATACGTGAGTAGCTTAGTTAAGAAATCACTAAATCTTTTTAAGTGAAGGTGAAAATTGTTGTGAATAACCCCCAGTTACTTAACTAAGTCATATCGCATCAACCAACTACTAGCACCACTCTTTAAATTCAACCTTATGAATATATATATATATCTCTTTTTGTTATAAATATTTAATATTAGAAGTCAGTAGAATGAATTCTGCTCATGTATTTAATCAATTAAGTAATTAATAGTAATTTTAGTTTTTTCATGTTAATTCCAATTCTTTTTCATTTTTTCTTTGAATGATAAAAGTACCTTAAAAGAATCTACAAAATTATTCAATTAGTTCCATTTTATATATAGAATATCATTCTAATCATCAACTATCCGTTATCCAATTTGTGAAAATGAGTTAAAAGCATTTAGTCATTAATAGTTAAAATTAATCATATAATATTTTTAATTGTCGAAATAATTAAATTCAAAAGAAAACATAAAAATAATAACCATCAAATTCATAAACATGTTCCCTAAATTATAAACTATTTAAGGAAATCTGACAAAATAGTATGCTATATGATAAGAAAAACTCAAGTTTGATAAAATGATATATCCCAACCTCACACTTAAATTGAATATTATCCCCAATGTTCATAAATCAAAACTAAAGCATATAATGTGAGAGAAAGGAAAAAAATACACCTAGATAAAGATGTAAGCATGAAAGCAATTAATTGATGTGAAGTTTACCCATCTGAAAATCAGGGACAAAATATAAAAGCATCAGAGATAGAATAAAGCCTATAAATCTAAAAATAAACACACTAAAACATACCAGAAGAAACATATTAAAAGCAACCGAAAGGTGCACTAATTTATCGAAACCACACCATCTTACTTTTATGATTGGGTTTCCTCTATTATAATTGGGTTACCTCACAACAATCACTTATTTAAGGTTTTTTTTTTAGCTAGACCCTACACTTAAAGGATTTTCAATATCTTCCTAGGTCTACCACTTAGCTTCTCATCCTCATCCTTGTGATAATGACAAACCAATTTTGGAAACTTTCTATACCATTCAATGAGGTCTTGAATTCATAATTCCTACCTTGAAGAAAGCACCACATTAAAAAGTGTAGGTATATAACACTCATTAAAAACTGAAATACCTAGAAAATCTATAGGCTCAAGTGATTCTCACTCTCAACAACCCTCTTGTCAGTAATCGCACACTCAACAGCTTCGAAATGGGTTTCACCTAAAGTTAGAATAGACTAACCACTAATATCTAACTCAGTTGGCGTTAAATGATTGATTCTCTAAATGATGCTATCATTTCCTTTAGGGTTCTTTGAACACAATTAGGTTGAAATTCATTAGGAAATAATAAAGATTGCTCAAATACAGACTTATTAAGCCAAGAATAATCAGGGTGTTCCATCCAACTATAGGTGTAATCATCTAATTCTCAACCTAAGAAAGATTACTCAAAAACATGCTGTTGATCAGAAAAGGCTTTAAGTTATTCAAAACAAGATGGATGGAGCCAAGAGGAATCAGGAATAATCACTGGACTCAAGGTTATAGACATTATTGAATTGATCTAAAATTTTTGTCTAACTATTTCCCTAATTAATTTGAAGCTCATACCACTTGCAATATTGCCATTGGTCCTATTGTCTTCACATCTTCTTGATGACTAACTTAAGTCACCAAACGAAAACTATCCAAAAAAGCAAAGAAAAAATAAAAAAATAAAAAAAGAAAATTCTAGTTTAAATATAAATCAAACACGGAAAACAAGGAAAATAAAATATGTAACAAAATAAATCTCTAGAGTAATTGACATCGATATTTTCCTAATATTACAATTATACTTCCTTGACAACAATGTCAAAACTTTTTGTCTACTGATCATACACAAAATAAGTTTAAATTGATCTATCTTTTTACCTCTCAAAATCACAATTCATTCAAGACTGATCTTTCAGTAAGTGCACCAGTTAATAAGTAATATAGTGGAGTTTTTTTAAGACTCTGAGTATCAATCATACGAGGAAGTTAATATGAAGAAAGTACTAGGTCAATCATATTAAAACTATCCAGAGAACTCTTAGTTTTGTAATTTATGAAGATAAATACTACTAGAAAACAAATTCGAAAACTTCCAATGGTTATCTAGTCAAAGAACAACAATTGGGAGAGGCCTCAATTTATAGGGAAGGTGTAGTTGTAAGTGGAGGAAGAAGACAATATACAGTTGTTAAAGAAATTGGCTAAAAAATGTGTTTGTAGCCATGAATTGCGATCTAGCCAAAGAAAAACAACGTCGTTAAAGGGTAGTGGAGCCATTGTTGATAGTTTGTTGTTGACTCCTTCAATGCGGGTTTGTGGACCATTAATTATGGTCACTCCAGACCATTGATAAAGGCTGGGAAAATGGATGTTTTTGCTTCTTTTTGTACAATACTCATATTGTTCACATCAATTTGTAAATTATACATTTTTAAACATAAATTAAACATTTAAGAACTTAAATAGGGGTAAATTTACATCAAATAACAACATAAAACATTATCAATTTAACCCTTAACATACTCCTATTTGCATTAGTTATGCTTTCATTTTGGATTTATTAGGAGTACCAGATGAGGGCGATGTTTATATGAACGCAAAGGATACTTTCCATGGAGATTCATTTTCATCCAATCTCTAATTTTCAATTGCTACAACCAAAGACACCCTATATTTAAGGACAACTTGCAGAGGACTTACTACTACCACTTTAGGGGTTTAAGAGCGTCTCATTGTATCACTACTAAGTGCTAATGTGGCACCTAGAGCTAGTGGACTTAATAAGATGAGGTTTAGGTATGTTTATATTTTATATAATATGTTGTATGGTATAGGTTCCATTAAGGGTTTACCCTTATATGGTTTCATCATTCTCACTATTCATGATGTAGTTAATTTGCGAAGGCTAAGCAAGAACTTATATTTTCCGTTTCTTTTAACTCAGATTTTCTAGGCAGTGAGAGTTCCTTTAGGTTTTTAGGAGTTTAAGGATCATATATGATACACTCAAATCAGCGTTACTACTCTCAAGCTGTGGAAGTTTGCCTTAATTGGAGGACAGTGGCGCAAGTTATAAAAGGGTCAGAGACTCGATGCTCTACTTATTCTTGATGCCTAGAGGAAGTTATAGGTGAAACTGCTTCTAAAGCTACTCCGAGTGTTTATCCACCATGTCCACTTCACTTGCTTTTAGGGCTCCTTCTCCTATAGATATCCCTCATTTTTACCTTATCTCTATTTTATTGAAGATGGAGACTCGTATTTCTTTTAAGATCTTGGAGCTTCTTACAAAAGTTTGGGAGAATCTTAATTATACGGAGCTTTGGCTTGAGCATGTCAAGGAGCCTCAAAGAGCATAGGATCAAGATAGCCCCAGATTTTAGTTGCTTTTAGATTATTATTTATTTTTGTTCTATGTTGTTTACTTCTGTTATTTGTTTTCTATGGATTGTTAGTTGCTTTTGTTATTTCCTTTTCTGTTATCTTTCTTTTTTTAAAATTTAGTACTTCCTTTCCTTTATGCTTTGTTTTTTGGCTCCTTGAATGTACTTGATTACATATTTGTGATATTGGAGCATATTTTTATTTATTTCTTTATCTCTTGTGCTTCACATATTTTGTGTGATTTCAAATGTTGTGCTACTTAAAAAGGTTCCAACTACTTTTAATATCTTCAAATGAGTGTATTTCTATCCCTTATACCTTTCATTTTTGTTTCAAATTACATGGACATTACCAGCTCCTCAAGTTAATGGCACAAGCGTCTTCTCTTGGGTTCCTTTTAAGTTGACTAGGCATCTTTGAACTTTGGGC
>JAOXYD010025334.1:0-14399 GCA_028565735.1 Pinacopodium congolense | reverse complement strand
AAATTAATGAGGATCACGTTAGGTTTGAAATCTGTAAGATTTGGAGCTAAAATTGTTGACTCTAGAGTATAACGGCACCCTTTTAGGGTGCCGTTAAGGCTCGAATTCTGGACCTTCAATGGCCCCTTATTCTTCAGCAACGACACCCTCTCATGGTGCCATTAATGGATAGAATCAAGAGGTTTTCTTCAAGTTTTTGCTCCAATGTTCATCATTAAGATCCATTCTGCAAATCAAACATCATAAGGCATCAATTAAACAATTAAACACTAAATTAGAGGTCATAATTCAACAAATTAACCATGAAAATCATATCAATTTGACCCCTATCACTGGGACTTCAAACAACTCTTAAGACATAATTAGAGACCATATAACAAAGGAACATGATTTAATTAACTTCAAAAAGTTGGATTTGCTATGATATGAAATCTTTCAATCTTAAACAACTTTAAAAACTTTTCAATCATTCCATAAACCAAAATTTATGTCACAAGTATGTTCAAAAAAATTCAAACACATATAAATGACTTTAATCAACAATTCAATTCACTTAAAATCATAAAAAAATATGATGCCTGTATGCATTACGTTAATATAATTCTTCATATTACCTCTTGATTAATATAAACATGATGTCTATATGCCTTTCTAAATCAATTCCTAACAAACCAATGCCACAATCAAATTCAATTAATCATAAAAGCCATAATTCAACTCCTATATGCCTATATGTCATGCAAATATTTAGGACTACATATCAAGACAGACCTAAACTTAACCAAACTTGATGTTCTTCTCTTGATCTTCACTTTAAATCTTCAATGTTTGTTCCTTCCTTCATTATCTTCATGAAGGCTCTGCTAGCTTGGCTCATGACATGCTTTTGCACACTTACATCAATCTATCTTATTAACTCACCAACAAACTCAAACATTAGAATAATAATGTTTTGTCATCATAAAAGCACATGATTGAAATCTCTTTGGTTCAATAATCTCCCTTTTTTTGGTGATGAAAAAACATGTGATATTAAGAGCATATAAAAAACATATTCAACACATTTCATGTAACAATTAATTATGCATGAAATAATTCTACTCCCCTTATTCAACCTTAATATCACACACCTTTATTCCCATTTTTGAAATCATAAAAAAGAATACCAATTGTAACTAATTCTTAGAACTTACTCCCTCCTTGATTCATGCATCTTTAAAAAAATGCTCCCCCTAAATAAATGCGATTATGCATTATGGGATAGTTATGCATGTGAAAGGGATGAATGTATAAAAATGTGTTATCTAACACATACATATTATGCATTTTCTATACTTTAAACATGTACATTTTTCGACACCATGTAACTTATGCAATATATATATATCTAGTATACATATTTATGTATCAAAAACATATATTATGTATCTTTGCATAATATATATATATCATATGTATATCACATCAAAAACACATGTTTATGCATATATTACATAAAGGTCACATGTTTCGCATGTTATGTTTCATCAAGAACATATTATGAAACTAAAAGACAAATTAATTCATGTGACGTTTATTATGCATCTAAAACACAAGTTATGCATATTTTGTAATATGAACATACATTATCAATTAATAGCATGCAAAATTTTCATAAATCATGGAAAACCAATTGAGATATGTCAAAAAGATATACTCCCCCTAAATTTATGCATTTGAAATAATTTAATCACATAAGGGGAATGAACTTATCTTAAAACCCCTTTAAAAAATTATGCATAATTTCAAAGATAATAACAATTGAAAAGAAATGATATCATTTATAAAGCATGATACCAATTGAGAAAAAAAAATTGTGGTTCTAATTGATACCAAATGTAAGAAGATGATACCAATTGAAAATTTGAAATATATGATACCCATTGCAAAAATCATATGTTCTCAATTAAAAATATCAATTGAAAATAACATTCTTCCTAAACTTATGTAAGGAATCATTTCTTAAAGATTCAAAAATCCATTTTTAAAACATGTGCAATGCAATATTTTTAGAACAAGTTATATGCTAAAATCAATGTAGTGCACCAATTTAAAAAATTATGCAACAATTTTAATGCAATATGCTAATTTCAAATATTATGTAATGACTTTTTATACTAAACATGCAATAACTCCCCCTAAACATATAAAATCATTTTTAAATATAAAAATAAGTAACTAAAGTCAGCTCTTTCAAGACAAGCATGAATATCTAAAATAAAGTCAACCTATAAAATGTCAAATAAGTATATATGAATACCTCCTTTTACATCATTGTATAATACCGAATTCTTTACTCCTCACTTGGTTCAACAGTTTTTCTTAATAAGCTTATGTGAGGACTCATGGTGAGCTTTTCATATTCCACTTCAAGTTGGAGATATCACTTCCTCTTAATTCCTAGCTTGAAACTAATTTAGCATCGATTGTATGTTGACTTATAAAATAAGAGATTTATTTTTTTCTAGGTACCCACATACCTTCGGATCCTTGGGGGTTAGCTTTAGAATGTTTCTCAACCCACATTTGAGAAGGTTTCTTAAAAATTCTTTGTTTAATAAAATAAAAAATTTCTAGATGTCTAAGCTTACCATAAAAGTTACAAACATATAGAACTTTATGTATATGATCATGAAACTTGTGATTTTTATGCCCAAATGTATTTATCATGTCAAAATTAGCTTTCCTAATGTGATAATCATGGATATGAGAGTTATGAGAATGCATCATCCCATTATGCCTATGAAACATGCCACTTTACATAATATGGGACTTAAATGAATTTCTAGGTCTTATATCTCTGAATGTGCTTCCTTGATGAATGTTATGCCTAGAATATGAAGGAAACATGTTTGATGGCCTAGAATGAACATGAGACACATTTCTAGATGTGTGGGAATGCATTTGGGGTGCATGTGCAGGAGTTGGATGAAATTGCCTAGTATATGGCCCAAATTTGAGCCTGTTATTTTCTTGATGTAAATGGAATCTAAGATGTGATTGAGATATGCCCCTAGGCTTAAGCATATGCTTTCAACGAGTATGAAAATGTAAAGACTCAAATTGCTTAACTTGATGTCTATCATGAGGCTTAGATGTATGCATGTCATTTCTTATTTGAGATTCCTTTGTAGGATGTGAATATGAAATGTTCTTAGAATTGTATGCATGTATAATAAGAGGATGTGAATGTCTTTAACCTCTTTGCCTATTATGGGTCCAAAATGCATCATTATGATTTTGTACATTCCTAAAGAAATTATGCCTTTTTTTTCCTTCATGCACATCTTTCATAGCTTTTGATCTAGATGCATATATGTACTTCCTATTAAGTAATTTAGGTGAATATGCAAAATTCTTAAAAGATGGCCTAATGTGAGATTTAGATGATGATGCACCATTATCAATTAAGGGCATATGTACTATTTCATCTTCTAAGTTCTTGCCCTTTAGAAAAACAATTTTGGCATCATTAGAGACATTTGCATCAATAAAGCCTAAGCCTAAACCTTTTTTATCATGAGAAAACTTTTAGCCTTCTAGCATGCAATCTAGTTTTTCTTTACCTTTTATGAATTTAGATAACGATTCTTTGAGGGAATTCACTTCCTTTTTCAAAGATTCATTTTCATGCATCAATTTATGATCATTGTTATGCATGCCAACATCCATACTCTTAGAATCTAGCATGACATTCATTTCATTCTTTAACTCATCAGTTTCTAATATGCATTCATTTTTAGATTCTAACATGTCATACAGTTCATCTTTCAATTCTCATTCTCATACAAATAATCATCCAATTCTTTTCTTAAAAAATCATTCAAATTCACTAACCTATCCTTCTTAATCATCCAAGCATTGGAACAACATCCACATCCTTGGATTCTAAAATATGCAAATCATTCTTTAATTTTTCATTTTCTATTCTAAAATAATTCAACAACTTCATGAATTCCTTGTGTTTAAAAGATAATTTATTCTTTCTTATTGTAGCATGTTCTAAACACCTAACTAAATCATTGTAACTAAATCCTACTTTTAACACGTTAATGCCATTTTCATCATCATTAGAATGGGAGTTAGAAAGCAATTCATTGCTTTCCTTTTCAATATTTGAAGTAGATGGAGTTTCTTCCCCATAAACTACAAGGCATTTATTTTGAATTTATTCTTCTTCCTTGGCTTCCACCATTTCCTTAACTTCTTCTTTAGTGGCTTCTTCATATATTTGTTCCAACCTACACCAGATCTCAAAAGAGGATTTGTACATGGGTACTTTATTAAAATACACCTATTCAGTACATCATGAAGAATATGCATGGCTTTATCATTTAAGGAAACAACTTTATCATCATTTTAAAATCCATGAGGGCCATTTGAAATAAGATCTTACAAATAAAAATCTTGGCTTATAGGAAAAAACTTCAATAAAATTTTCCAAACAAAAAAATCATTGCCATTAAAAAAGGTGCCCTATGGATTTCTAAACCCTCTTGACCAAACAATGTGTTGTTTCTAATCTTTACTCACAATTTCGTTTGAAATTAATGAAAATATGTGACCAAAGCTCTTATACCAATTGTAAATCCTAAAGGCCTTCAAAAGGGGGTGAATTAAGTGTTAAAAAAACTTTTGTAAGAAATTAATCTTACCACCTAAACCAATTTAATTTAATGAGATATGAAGAGGTGAATGCCAAATTAATAACACACAATAAGTAATAAGTAAAGAAAAAATGGAAGAGAGAGAGAGCGAGAGAGAGAGAGAGAGAGAGAAAGGTTTGTTAGAAAAGTTCACTTACTCCAAAGATAGGCTACGTCTCCTCTTCAACTACTTTTTAGATATTGTTCTTTACTAAAAAATTAAAAAGAATTAAAATCTTTATTCTAAGGTAAAGTGGAACCCTTTCAACAATCTTGTTAACTAAGGTCAAGAGAAACCTAATACAATCCTGATTCACAAGGGTCAAGAAGAACCCAACCAATCTTGATTCTGACGATCAAGAGGAACCAAACCAATCTTACTTTCTAATGAGTGAAGAGAAACCCTTTACAAACACAACCAAAGTACACTATTTTGTTTTTCATAAAACAAACCCCAAACTTAGGCTACAAAAGCTTATACTTAAGCTTATATAGCATATTAACAACTATATCAAAATCAATTTAAGATAGAGGCTCAAATGCAACCAATGTTATACCAATGCCTTATATAATGTCAATGCACATACAAGGCCTAACATAGTCCAATTCACATTCAATAATTAATACAACTCAAATTTTTTTTTCTATAGGCCAAGAGAAACCTAATACCTATATTTTAAATGGAAAATATCATCTAATAACATAACAACAATCAATATAAATTAATTCCCCAAATTAGGTAACAAATACACACTTTATATGGTATTTCTCTAAAGGCCATGCAATAAGCCTCTAAAATTTTAGATAGATAGCCAATGATGCTCCTGAGGACTTATAAAATAGAAAACAATAATTTAGAAATAAACAATTCAGATTCAAATACCCCAATATATGAACCAAATCAAATGCACAAAATCTAGATAGTTTAGATCAATATGTAAATATGAACCATAAACAAAACATATAATTGCTTAAATATCAAACTAAAAATACTTGGATAATCCTGATATCATAAAAAAAAACTAACCATAACAATTTGGCACATTAGAAGTTGATTTAGATAATCAAAATACGAAGTTAGCATATGAACAGAAAAACAGAAACATTTTAGGTTTATCTAGAAAAACAATTTTAAAACAACTAAATAGAACTTCCAAAAATTCAAACAAAATATTTAAAAAAATCCTAGGTACTTTACTGATCATAAAGCATTATTTCATAATTTTATGAACAGATTAAATAATCAAGAACCACATTCAAAATAGGAATAGAAAATTTTGGACAGTTTCAATGTATCTAAAAAAGACATACTTAAAACCTATGAAATAATCTTACAAAAAATCGAAAAAAAATAAAAAAATCTAGGAACCTTAAGTAAATAGAAAACAACAATTTCAGAATTTCAAAACTAGTTTAATATATCTAGAAATAATATCAATGACAAACTAGAACAAATAGAAATAGTTTTGACGTATTTGATAGTCCAAGCTTTAATATGTCAAAAGAATCACCCTAAACATCAAAACTATGATCAATTAGTCTCTTAAAGACTTGTTCTAACCTAAAAAAATAGATACGCATAAGAAGAACCATTTTAAAATAGCGAGGGATGAGAATAAACCAAAATAGTGATGTAGAGTGATGTAGAGAGATGGCTTGAAGGAGTTAAAGAAGATTGATCATTCAATTGTGATTAAAAGCTTGAAATCGTGTCTCTAGAGTGTAGAGAGGTTCGTAAGTGTCTTAGATATGGTTATGAAGCTTATATTAATTAACCTTGGCTGTTTGAAGCTTAAAACGTTTTAATCTAAGAAAGGAAACAAAGAGCTGTTGGAAGGAGACCTAAACGGTGGGCTACTGGAGTACAACGAAGCCGTATAGCTTTGATCAGAATGTTGTTTTGCTAAAAAAAAGCATCCGAAAGAAAATAATTACAAATAATTTCAATCATTAGCCTAGCATATAATAGGACTTGAAGTAAGTCTTAAGAGATAGTTAGAGACCATATGACAAATCAATATGATTTAATTAACTTCAAAAAGATGGATTTACTATGATATGAAATTTTAAATCTTAACAACTTTAAAAAATTTTCAAACATTCCATAAACCAAAGTTTATGTCATAAGTATGTTCAAAAGAATTCAAACATATATAAATGACTTTAATCAACAATTAATTTGGGGCACACATTAATATAATTAATCACTTTACCTCTTTATTAATATAAACATGATGTTTATATGCCTTTATACATCAATTCCTAACAAACCAATTCTATAATCAAATTCAATTAATCCATAAAGCCATAATTCAACTCCTAAAAGCCTGTATGTCATGCAAATGTAAGAGCCCTTTCGAGAATTGATTAAGTTCAAGTTTAGGACTACATATCAAGACACACCTAAATCTAACCAAACTTGATCTTCTTCTCTTGATCTTCACTTTATCTCTTAAATGCTTATTCCTTCCTTTATTATCTTCATAAAGGCTCTTCTAGCTTGGCTCACGACATGCTTTTGCGCACTAGCATCCACCTCTCTTATTAACTTATCAAAAACTGAAACATTAGTAATAATAATGTTTTGTCATTATCAAAACACATGATTAGAACTTCTTGGTTCAACTTGTTATCAGTTGGAGAAGAATAGGATGAAGGACAGACATCACAAGATCAAATTGTTGAACCAAGAGAAGAAAGAAAGGAAGATGATCTACTAAAAGATTGGAAATATAAGAAGAATCATTCCTTAAACTAAATTAAAAATAATATTCAACAAGGGGTAACTATTCATTCTTGTCTTAATTTGTATCTTCTTATTTTTATGTCTCATATTGAACCCGAGAGTATAGAAGAAGCATGATGTGATGAGAATTAGGTTTTAGAAATTAATTAAGAATTAAATAAGTTTAAAAGATTCAAAGTTTGGAGTTTAGTACGTAGGCCTAAAGATTACCATATAATAGGTACAAAATGAGTTTTTTAGAACAAATTAGATGAACAAGGTAGCATAGTTAGGAATAAGACTACATTAGTCAAAAAAGGATATAATAAGAAGGTATAAATTACAATAAAATTTTGCACCTATAGCTAGATTAGAAGCCATTAGATTTTTACTTGCATTTGCATCTTACATAAGTTTTAAATTGTTTCAAATGGATGTAAAAAGTGCATTTTTGAATGGTTTCATATGAGAAGAAGTTATGTACACAACCTCCTAGTTTTGAAAATATGATGCAGCTAAGTACGTTTTCAAAATTTCTAAAGTTTTATATGATTTAAAATAAGCATCTAGAGCATGGTATAAAGGAGGACAGAGAGGAAGACATGATAGAGAGAACAAGTCAAAACAATTGAAAAGCCAAGAAGCACCTAGTTTGTAGGAGTAGGAGCACGATGGAGGAGCTAGGAGAACACTAGATAAGCCATCACCAAAAGGAACCCAACAATCATGTTTTGGCCAAATTCAAACTACTTGTTACTCACCCATGCTCCTTAGATTTGATAAAAAGAGAACTCGAAAACTTTTTTAAGAGGAAAAAGGAGAATAATGCAATCTAAGATAGGAATAGAGGAGCTAGGAGAACACCAAAAAAGCCATCATCGAAAGGAACCCAAAAGAATAGTTGCGTTTTAGTCAAATTTAGACTACTTATTACTCACCCATGCTCCTTATATTTGAAAAAAAAAGGAGAACTCAAAGAAAATTTTGAGAGGAAAAATAAGAATAGTGTAATATAAGATAGGAACTTTATTCCTATCTTAGATAACACTAACACAATAACCAAACAAAATAAAGATGGTTCTAATATCCTTTTTAGAAAATCAGGATGTCATTAAATTATGTATAGTATAAACAAAACAAAAATTTTACGAACTCCTAAAATCAAATATCACTTTAAACTATAACAAAAATAAATTATAAACATAATAAAGTATGGATCTAAATTTATATCTTATTTGGAAGCTTAATCCATGTCTTCATCTCTTCTTAAATCATTACATGAAGAATAAATTACTTCAACCACACGTGTCTGGATTCTAACGGTATTTATAGACCAACTTTTGGAGACACTCAATAATTGAGAGGAATAAAACAAAAGGTGGTAGCTTCTCTTATTTTTTTTTCTCATTATATGGAAAAAACATAAGATCTTACTTAATAGTGAACTTGTTCTTTAACAAGTATCCACACATTTGTTTAAGTATTTTCAAACTTTAGTTTATGAGATCAACTACTTCTTTCGTAAAGAAAAATATAACACGTGATAATCTTTACACTCTATTGATGTTCATTCTTAATAAAGCAAGGACTAGGAATAATTTAGGAACAATACTTAATTATAACATGAATATCATAATTATGATCTCCATCATAATTTTTTAAAAATATATATTAATCAATTAAAAACATATGTATAAGGTAAATAATTCCTTTATAAAAATATGTCATAAATCTACAACTAACCAATTGGTTGTAAATTACAAACCAATAACTAGGAAAAAGTGGAATTTATAATGCATTATCAGTCCTACATCCTCATCCATGTACGATGTTGGAATTTCTCTACTATAATATTTAACCTTTTACTCTTGAGCCTAGCGCCTAGATTGCAAGGAATAGGATCTCATAAAATGAAATCTATGGAAGCCAAAGCAACAAGATGTTGAATATCTTCTATCATACTAGGAATTTCATTTTCCAAATTGGTTTTGGCTTGTAATTAACAACTGTTCTAAGTACTTATATTTTGATTCGCTTCCTATTTCTATTTCTACCACCTCACCAAATGCAGCTTCCAAATTCCTTTGATGGATATGTCATTTTCATCGTAGATGTTACCCATCATAATGTTGGAATGGGATCTATCAACATCCTTATGGAACCTTTAAATTTTCAAATGTTTTGGAAAATGTCTAACCTCTGACCTAGTTAATATCCTAAACACATGCCCACTCATAATTACATTGTATTCAGATAGCTAAATGCTATATTGGGCATTGGAGGGCAACTCACTAATGGTAATCATGTACATCCTTAAAACATTAGGACCTCCACCCATCTCTTTAACCTAGTTTAGGTTCTTCCTCCTTCATTCAACATTCAAACAATCTCCTAGTGTATCAAATTGGTTAGCTCCTTCTAGATAAGTTTAAACATCATCAATATGTACACCTTTTGATGTCAAATTAAGTCACCAAGAGTATAGTACTACCATAAGATAGATTAACCCTAACTCCTCCTTGACATTTTCCCTAATAACAACTTTATATTACTTAATAAATTACATCAACATGTTGCATATGTGAATATAACAATCAAAATAAGCATTCATTCGTTCGCATAAATGTGCCATTAACATTTCAATCTAAAATTTTTTTAGTACATATAGAAGTGCTGACATTTATTAATGCTTGAAAAGAGAACGATGCCATGCATTATTTCCCAAATTGAACTTCCCCAATATTTCCACGCCTTCTTAAATTGATCATTATTACTAAAATCATGTACCACATCATTAAAAACTTGTATCAATTTTCCTTGTATCCTTGCTAAGAGTTAAATTTTTGTGGAAATTTTCTTAAAATATGCCATAAATATAACTTATGCCGAATTCTCAGCAAAACCACTTTAATGGCATTGAAGATACTTTTACACTCATCGATAATTATAACTTTAAGTGGCTATCCATTCATACAATTAAGACACGTGTGAAAAATCTCATAAAATGTCTCTGCTGTCGTGTTTCCTAATAGGGCACATCCAAGTAAGGTGGACTGTTCATAATGTCTAACACCAATAAATACAGCAAATAATATTTGATACTTATTTACAAAGTTAATGGTATCGAATGTCATGAGATCACCATACTTTCCATGTATTGCCCAACTCCTCCTTTCTATTGAGAACACATTTCTCAATCCCCCTTCATTTGGAAAATCAATAAAAATTAAAAATTAATTGTCCTTTTTCTTTTATTTAAATAAACATTTTTTACACTACTGTAGCATCTCCTTCTTACAACCGGTCTTGTCTAATCTTGTCTATGCGATTAAGATAGTCCTTCCTTAGATCTGGGATATGTTGGTCACCGGTAATACAAGCCATCACTTCATAGAAATTCACAGAAGGCCTAATTTCGCACTTGTCATTGTATTAAATTTTTCTTTGAACATGGCTATCTAAGACTCTATGCTTCAAAATAAACCTCATATTATTTGAAACAGGGTCATGGTTGTGAACATCAACATAGATTACTATGACTTAACCACTGTCCTATATAGGACAACTTGATTGAGCACTATAACTAATTTGTTTAAAGAGCCTAAGTTGCATTTGATTCAAAGTACATGACTTGTGAGATTGACTCTAATGACAAAACATTGTCTCATTCTAAACTCCCATTTTCACTATTTTGTCATCTCCCTCGCACATGAATCTCAAATCACAAATATTTGGCACTTCCCATACTACTATTATAGCTTGAAAATTATTTTTTCAACTATAAAAAATTATCCCTAGCAAGTTTGACATATCAAAAGTTAGGCTAAACATATTAATTAAATGCTTATCGTCACAAACTTCAATTGCGCACCCATGGAAACTACGACATTATGCAGACATTAAGATTACATTAATGATATCTTACATTAGTTATTGTTATAATAATGTGAAGTTTTGACATTAAGTTAACTATCCAAATTCATTACATAAAAAAAAAACATTGTAAATTTACAGTAATACCATATCTCATGAACCTACTAGTCTTCACACAATACAAATCATATATAGTTAGTGGTCTTATTAAATCCTATAAATTTTAAAAGAACTACAAATGAACAATACCTCACATAAACACTTTCCTTTATACCAACTTCAAAACTGATAAATGAAATAATTTAATTTTTCCCTCAAGAAACTTGAAATGTGCATATAATGGGATAATACGAACATGATGACCATGTTGACAATATAAAAAGTGACAACGAGAAGCACAATTTCAAGGGTTGTTGCATACATTTAAATATAGCACTACAAAACAAGACATTAAGCTAGTATTGTTTTAGGGAAATGGCAAGACATAGTTAAGATGAGGGGGTTAGATGCCTGGAATTAAACCATTGTCAATAAGTTGGAAATGGTTATAATGTACAAATGGAAGTAAAATAGGTGGGACCTAGTTAATTGAACCTACGAAGGTTTTTCAAGTATATGGAGTAAACAAGTTGGCTTAATAAAATAAGATCACAATGCATGCAATGGATTGATATAACCATAGATAAAAGGATAAAGGGATGATTTTCTTTAACTTTATGGATGATGACTAATCAGGCGTCAAGTCTAGATTAAGTTTATATTGAACAATCTTAGTTTTGATGATAAGAAAACAAAAATTCTACTAATTGTTTGAGTTTTTAATGTAAATTCAAAAGATAGGTACACATAGTGATAAATTCTAAAAGAAAAGTTGGAACTTGGACTTCATATCTGAAGCGAAAGAAAGATCTAGATTTATAGAAGCTCTAAAAACACTATTTGTTTTGGTCTAAAGTCTATTTCAAGTGTTAAAGCTAAGTGATTATTTATATCTTAGTTTTTTTTATTGTCTCCATTTCTTCAGAATAAGTAGGTTCAAGCTTGTTTAAGATGATCATGACATATAGAATTGTGTTTTAGTGTTGCATTCTTAGTCCTCTTTGCTTTATTGCATATACAGGTTGTGTGATTTGATCCATCAATTTGAACTACTCTTGCACTTTACCCTTCCTAAAACCTTCTTAAGTGTTTATTGTTTATCAAACCTTTCAATTATATCATTTTTGTTTGTAATATGGTTAGAATTCGAGGTGGTAGTACCTCTAGGGGTAGGATAACCTCATCCAATGACTACCTAGACTCTAATTCCACTGAATTTCAAAGTTATGCATCTAAGAAACTTTCAGAAAACCATTTCATCTCACCTACTCACTTAGAAACCTATAAGGAAAATGGTTTAGTTCAATATTTCATTAATCAAAGGTGGGAGCTTATCCTTATCCTTACAGCTAAAACTTGTCCCACAGCTGTGAAATTGTTCTATTGCAACTTTAGGGAAGTGAAGGAGGATAGTGAGTATATCATCTACTCTAAAGTAGAAGACACACCTATTTGATTACATAGAGACATAGTGAACAACATCTTAGGAATACCCATTTCTCCTATTTTCTCCCATTATGACTGTTTGTCTAAATTTAACTCCTCCCACACCTTAGTAAAGAGAATCCTAACCATTTTAGAGATAGAAAGTGAGGAGGGGATCATTAAAAAACCAAAGGATGTTAGGAACTTAAGTGAAATACTAAAATTTCATCACCTTTTTATCAAATACAACTTCCTATTTACTATTGGTCATTACAATGACCTAGGATATGATGACTTCTGATTTTTATCTACTCTAATTCTTGGTGAAAAGATCCATTTAGGATACTTCATCTTGTATAATATAATCCGTTTTTTTGTGGCAAGAAGAGAAGCCGACACATGCCTTACACCTTGATTCTTGGCCACATCTTCCAGCATTTTCACATTCCTCCTCTGCAACATGACTTTAAGCAACAATCATTCTTTAATCAATACTCCATAAAGCACATGGGTTTTCAGACTATTGGTGGTCACATGGCTCGACCTCATCAAAGACAACAACCATTTCCTCTTGTTGATGTTGATGTACCTGATCTGGCTTTGATGACTAAGCCTCCCTTTGCACCCCTTAATGATGATGCTACTACTGCACCCGTCTCTCCTGCCCTGCTGCTACTTCGTATGATGTTAAGGTTGCACTTACTCTACTTCATCACAAGGGTCGACCATTTGACAGATCGACTCGACGAGCACAGTTCTCTACTTCAAGAGCACAACTCCTTACTACGGGAGATTCTATCCAGATTTCCGCCTCCGCCACCTTCAGACACTTAGTTTTTTATTTCTTGTGCTTTTATACTTATGCTACATTTGGTTGTATGACATTTTATCATCTATGACATTGAATTTTCCTTATTATGTCTTCTTGACTTAGTCTATGCACTGCTTTATTTTGTACTTAGTTTTTTGATTAACCCTTTTGGTGATTCCAAAAAGGGGGAGAAGGACATGATAAAAGAAAATTAATATATGTTTGAAATGTGTTGTTTAGATAAGGGGGAGCTAACAATTAAGGGGGAGCTATTGATTTATTATACTTATTTGTTGAAGTGTTCTCATATGATTTTAAAATTTTAAATGTTTGATAAGTGTTGTTCCATAACGGATTACTGGCTATGGTGTTTATTCTGTTTATCATATTGTCTAGTTTTGTCATCACTAAAAAAGGGGAGATTGTTGAACCAAGGGTGATTCCACCTTATTTTGGTAATGAAAAAACAATCTATGATACTAATGTCTTTGTTTTAACCATGTTTGAAAGATAGGTTGGATTGACCAATTCAAGAGTCTTGAAGAAGAAACTGAACAATCATAGGAAGACTCAAATTTTGAAGAAGAAGTTTAGAAAAAGTTTTATTGTGGCTTATCTTAGTATAAACTATACTCACTTTTATTATAATATTCTCAAGAGGCTTTATGTAACGACCTAATATCCCCTTGAAGGAATACCAAGGCGCTACTCACTCAATTCTCGTGCTCACACGATCTTTATCAATTTTAATAACCAATTGCAGAAGCGTTTACCAAGTTGT
>JAOXYD010025314.1:0-14400 GCA_028565735.1 Pinacopodium congolense | reverse complement strand
CCATTACTTTGAGAAGTGGTAAGCAGGTACAAGAGCTTAGAAAAGGGAAGGAGAAAGAAGTAGAGGAGGAAACTGAGCTAATAGAGAAATAGAGAGGATAACCCTCCTTAGGTAAGAGCTTCGCACCCTATTATTATTGATTCACCTTCTGTTCCTTTTCCTAGCAGGCTAGCAAAGAATAAACAACAAAAGAAGGAAAAGAAAATATTGGAGGTCTTCCGTAAGGTGGAAGTTAATATTCATTTGTTAGAAGCAATTAAGCAAGTTTCGTGCAATGCAAAATTTTTAAAGAAGTGGTGTACCAACAAGCGGAAGTTGAGAGGAGATAAGAAGATCAGTGTGAGTGGCAATGTGTCAATAGTTTTAAAAAGGAACCTACCACCCAAATGCAAGGATCCAGGTATGTTTACAATTCCTTGCAAGATAGGTAACATGAGTTATGAGAGATGCATGTTAGATTTAAGAGCTTCAATCAATGTTATGCCTTTATCTATTTTTAAAGCTCTTAATCTTGGTTCATTAAAGGACACTCGTGTTATTATTCAATTAGCTAATAGATCTAGCACATACCCTAAGGGAGTCAATGAGGATGTTTTGGTGCAAGTTAACGAACTTGTTTTCCCTGTAGATTTTTATGTGTTATGTATGCATAATGAGGGATCTTCAAATCTCTCATCTATTTTGATAAGTAGGCCATTGTTCAAGACATCTCAGACAAAGATTGAAGTACACAGTGGTTTGTTAACAATGGAATTCGATGGCGAGGTTATTCGTTTCAATATCCATTAGATTGTGAGTTAGATGCAAAGGTAAGTATTCTTGACTCTTTGATAGAACAATGGTGTTTCCTTTCTACAGGTGACCCTTTAGAGGTAACTTTAACCACCCCACTAGAGCAAAAGATTTCCAAATTTTGGCAAAGCTAATTTGAGTATGGAGAGGAGTTAAATGAAGCAATTTGGTCACTCAAGGCTAGTCATTTTGGCAGGTATGTCTCTCACGTCTTAGAATTTCCTATTAGTACTAATCGGTTGTTACCTTCTATTGTACATGCACCAGAAGTAGAGTTGAAGCCCTTACCTGCTCGTCTCAAGAATGCTTATTTAGGCACTAACAACACACTTCTAGTTATCATAATGAGCAATCTTACAAAGGGGTAAGAAGAGAAGCTCCTCAGTGTGTTGCAAAAGTATAAGATGGCATTGGGATGGACAATTGTAGATATCAAAGGTATAAGTACTTATTTATGTATGCACAGAATTTTTCTTGAGGAAGGAGCTACCCCAGTTCGTCAAGTACAGAGACATCTCAATCCACCAAAGATGGACGTAGTGAAGAAAGAAGTTATGAAATTGCTGGATGTAGGTGTCATATACCCCATCTCTGACAACAAATGGGTTAGTCCTTTGCAGGAGGTTCCTAAGAAGTTGAGTGTTACGGTGGTGGAGAATAAGATAGGAGAGATGGTTCCCACTCAAGTACAAAATGAATGGCGGGTTTGTGTGGACTATTGCAAGCTTAACTCGATAAGTAGAAAGGACCAATTTCCATTGCCTTTTATTAATTAAATGTTAGCAAATCTTGTTGGTCGTGATTCCTATTATTTTCTTGATGGATATTCAGGTTATGTTCAGGTAGCTATTGCTCCAGAGGACCAGGAGAAGATGACGTCCACATATCCATATAGGACCTTTGCCTACAGAAGGATGCCTTTTGGTTTGTGCAATGCCCCTACTATCTTTCAAAGGTACATGGTAAGTATTTTTTCTGAGTATCTTCAAAAGATCATTAAAGTATTTATGGATGACTTTACTGTGAATGGGGATTCATTTGAGAAATGCCTTGATCACCTCATTTTAGTTCTTAAACGATGCCTTGAAACTAAGTTCTTAATTATGAGAAATGTCATTTTATGGCACAACGAGGGATAGTTTTAGGACATGTTATTTCTGCAAAGGGCATTGAGGTTGATAGAGCCAAGATAGACCTTGCTTCTGTGTGGGAAATTCGATCTTTTCTTAGCCATGTAGGTTTTTATTGTAGGTTCATTCGAGATTTTTCCCAAGTGTAGGCTGCTTCAGAAAGATAAGGAATTCATTTTTGACGAGGAGTGTAAGAATGCGTTTGATTCCTTAAGGGAGAAGTTAGTCACAGCACCTGTTTTACAACCACCAAATTGGAGTCTGCCATTCCAACTTATGTGTGACGCCTCCAACGATGCCATTGGAGCAGTTTTAGGCCAGAGAGTGGGGTGGACCCCTCATGCCATTTACTATGATTCGAAGACTTTAAACGATGCCCAAGCAAATTACACTACCACAAAAAAAGAGCTTCTCACAGTAGTTTTTCCTTTGGATAAGTTTAGGTCTTATTTATTGGGTACTAAAATTATTGTTTATTTTGATCATGCAGCTTTGAAGTACCTATTGGCAAAGAAGGAGGCAAAGCCGAAGTTCATCCGTTGGATACTCCTACTTCAGGAGTTTGATGTGGAGATTAAGGATAAGAGAGGCTCAAAGAATGGAGTAGCAGACCACTTGAGTCATCTAGTAGAGCATAGTGCTGATAAGGATCCTATAAATAATGATTTTCCAGATGAACAGCTACATGCAGTACAGTTAATAGCCCCCTAGTACGCTGATATAGTCAATTTCTTGGTTACTTATTAGTTTCCTATAGATTTCACTAAGGCACAGAAGGAGAGGATGAAGAGCCAAGCGAAGTTGTATGTGTGGGATGATCCTTATCTGTGGCAATTTTGTACAGATCAAGTTATCAGAAGGTGCATACCTGACAGTGAATTTGTTTCTATCTTAACATTTTATCATTCTTATACATGTGGAGGCCATTTTGGTCCGAAGCAGACAACTCGCAAAGTTTTAAAGTGTGGATTCTACTGGCCATCTCTATTTCGAGATGCATATGATTTTTGTAGAACTTGTGACAACTGTTAGAGAATAGGCACGTTGGGTCCCCATGGGGAAATGCCTCAAACTCCCATATTAATTTGTGAGATTTTTTATATTTGGGTTATGGACTTCATGAGTCCTTTTCCTTCTCCATTTGGATTTCAATATGTTCTGCTTACAGTTTATTATGTATCAAAATGGGAGGAAACAAAAGTCACCCGAACTAACGACTCTTGAGTGATTGCAAATTTTTTAAATCTAACATCTTCTCTAGGTTTGGGGTCCCACAAGCCATCATCAGCGACAAAGGGACTCATTTTTGCAATCGCACAATAGAGGCTTTTTTAAAGAAATACCAAGTAGTACATCGAGTCTCAACCGTTTATCACCCTCAAATGAGTGGCCAGGCTAAGGTGTCCAATCGAGAGATCAAGTCTATCTTAGAGAAGACGGTGAATCCTAATAGAAAGGATTAGAGTTTACGATTTAATGACGCCCTATAGACCTATAGAACTACATAGAAAACTCCGATAGGGATGTCACCTTACAGGCTCATCTTTGGGAAGCCTTATTACCTTCCAGTGGAATTGCAACACAAGGCTTATTGGGTGATCAAGAAATACAATATGGCGTTAGAAGCTATTAGTGCCCATAGAAGATTACAGTTACAAGAACTCGAGGAGTTGCGACATGAAGCTTTCGAGAATGCCCGAATTTATAAGGAGAAGACTAAGGCATTCCATGATCGCAATATCTCCAGGAAGACATTCGTGGTAGGACAGAAGGTGGTTCTATATCATTCATGCCTCAAACTCTTTCCAGGTATGTTACGCTCTCGATGGATAGGTCCCTTTGAGGTTACCCATGTATATTCCCATAGAGTAGTGGAGATCTGAAGTGCCAAGATAGGAAAAGAGTTTAAAGTTAATAGACATCGGCTTAAGCCCTACTTTGAGGGTTTTCAAATGCAATAAGTATAGGTGTTAGAGCGTGAAGTTTCGACTTATGTTGGTTGATTTTGGTTGATAGGGGTGGAGCTTGTGACCCTAAACAAGTGCTTAATGGGAGGCACCCCATTCGTATCCTTTGATTTTGATTATTTTTTGCTTTTATAAATATCTTTTGTTTATTTTCTTTATGTGTTTGATTTGTTTTTGTTTCCTTGTTCTGTTTTAAGGAAAGCAAGCTAGCTCCAAGTTCTGCTATTACACTTCATAAGTCTCTTTAATCCCAGGGACTTCTTCTTTTCTCAACCCCTTAACTATGTTTACATTGAGGACAATGTCCATTATAAGTGTGGGGGTGAGGTTTTATTGAACTGAAAATTTAGAATTTTTTTTTTTACATTTGTGCACTTGAACTATTGCGATGAATGTTGAACCAGGTGATTCTATCATAGTAGTTGGATTGAGATTGAGTTGTATGCTTGAATTTTCATTAGGTAGCTTGAGTAGAAGGTGAATCATGTGGAATAATTGAAGTAGTTGATTACATAAACTCAGTCAAATATTTGATGCTTCCGTGATGAGGCAATGTATGAAATTTTGATGGATTTTCATAGAAGCACATGTGAGGTTTTGAGCCTATATGACTGCATTCCTTAGTCATTTATTATTCTTTGTTGTGTGTTATGCTCTCTTAGGTAGATTACCTCTAGAACTTGCATGGAATCAGTTTGAAACTATGAGATTCATGTTTTATGGATATGATTTAAGGCCTTGTTTGATTTGAACCTGTTAGCTTAAATGACCCACCATGTCTTTTTTCCCTTTGAAAACCCTTTTGAGCCTCTAACCTTGTTTGTTTCTGAATTAATCGCCTTATATTGAAACCCCAAAACCTTTTAACCTTACCCTATCACAAGTCGAATGAAGTACTAAGTAACCATAACTTTGGGACTTTTCTTTTAGATTGTATTCTGAGATATTTTGATAGGTACTTCTACTCATATGTGTGTTGATATATGCTGCTATTATTTTCTCTTATTGTTTCTATCTTTATTCGAGAAAAAAATAAAAAAGAAAGAAAAAAGGAAAAAAAAGAAAAATAAATAAAAAGAGAAGGAATAAAACATAGTAGCATTAGTTAGTGATGAGTAGTATAGTCCATTGTATTTATTTGCTTATCTCTGAATTGATATTTGGTCGTCCTTTTTACTTAGAACATTGTTACTGCTTGTGATTAACCTTTTACCCTTATTACCATACCTTAACCTAAACCCCATTACAATAAAGTAAAAGTCCTTTTTGATCCATGATGGCATGTAATCTATATGGTAGAGAATTGATGAATCTGCAAGCGTATGGTAGTGTAGTCTTTTAGAGAGAGTTATGAGTGAAACATCAACCCTTACACACTTGAGTGATTTGAGTGAACACCGTGAGGAAGGTCCATCTTAATTTTATGCTTGCTTTTAATCAATTGTGTCTTCATTTGACTTTGTTTATGTATATTGATGAAAAAAAAATATGATATATGTAGTAGCTTGATATTTGAGCTTGCCAAAATTTAAATGATTGCATACACTTGATTTTCTTTGAAAATGAATTGATAGAATTTCTTGGTTAAGTTTAAATTGCTTGAGGATAAGCAGTAGTTTAAGTGTGAGGGTATTTGATAAGATTGAATAATATTAAATTTTCATATGCTTTTTAATGTCATTTCAATCTTATTTTAATGTTTGAATACTCAGTATGTTATATTGTGTTTAATGACAGGTTTATTGCCTTAGCATAACTTTTTGGTCAAAGCATGAAGAATTTAAAACAATTTGAGCAAAAGCGAAAGATTATTTTAATTTGAAATTAAATAAAAAAATAAATCAATTGAAAAGTAAGCTCCCAAAAGACAGATTGCTTCTTGTTTAAGCTCACCCTTTATATTAAATAAAACGACGAGCACAAGAGCGAGGGAAGACTACAAGAGAAATTCAGTAAACATAAGGGAGAGGAGTTTTGGCTGAATTATTACACAAAACCCTAGGAAATCAAGTGGACAATTGGGGGAGTGGAGGCTTGGAGTCTTGGCTAGAGTTTTGGCTTTGAGCTGCTATACTAGGAGATGATGCTACACCAAGAGAGAGGTTAGAGGAGTCAACTGCATTTAGGAGTTTAATTCCAATTAACTACTATTCATCTATGGCTCTTGATGTAGAAACTCAAGTGTAGCTTCCATTTCCAACTTTCTTTTGTTTTGTTCTTTTGTTTCTTCTCGGAGTCGTCGTTTGTCTCTTGTCCAAAGTTGCTTTTGTTTTTTTCTTTTTTTTCTATATTGATTTGCTTTGTCCTTTTGATAGCCAAAACCTTGATTATTACTTAGCTAGTTTGACCTTGTGTTTTAATTTCCTTATCCAATATTTAAATAATTTTTATTTTCAAATATAAATGGCAATTTCAGATTTAGTTTTGATTAAGTATGAAGTTGTTTAACATTTTATTTCATTTAGTTTCAATTATTCATATAGTATATGGTTCATCTTAGTTTAGTAATTAGTTTGTTTGCATGTTCTTAAGTTTTTGTTAATTTAAAATTCAGTTTTTTTAATATTTAAATCTGGAATTTTTATTTAAAGTATTATATTAAGTATTAGATAATTATGTTCCATATAATTGCTTATTAATTGAAGTAACTTAAGTTTTCGTTACATAAAGAGTTGAATTTGATTTCTTAGATTAGTTATCAATTTTCCAGATTTGTTTAGATTAAAATTTGACTTAGATTAAGTGTTATTTCATGAAGTTTTGTTTATTTATGGTGTTCTTAGTTCATCGATGCTTGATAACTAACAATTGGTACTTGTTTTTAGGTCTTAATTCAAATAATTTTAGTTTTTGTTCACGTCATAGGTGTTGGAATTTTTAGCGAGATTATTAATTTGAACTTTATTGAATTAGGTTTTAGATAATCACTTAATACCTTAGCTAACGTAAGTTTATGGTAGTTTAAGTGTCAAATTGTGTTTTAAATTTTTCAGCTTTTGTTTTTATTACTCAAGCATGATTTATGTTTATTCAATCTTTGTCTTAGGTAGCTTAATCATGTAAGGCTAGTTCTTTTAGTGGTTTGGAGATATTAGAAATATGAAAGGAGGAAAATTGTGAGAATGATGTTAAATTTATTCTTAATTAGATGCTTGTTAGTCTAGGTTGGTTTGGAACTTAGATTAAATTTCAAGAATTAGGAGTTATCTCTAGCCTTCATCACCGTTAGGTAATTTCCTAATTTCAAAAGCTAGGGTTGACCGTGTGATACTTAATAGTCCATAGAAATTCCCAAAAGTAGCAATAGGCTAGTTGAATTTGTGCGGATACTTAATCAACTAACCTAGTGCCATACCTTTAGGTTACACTTTCCGAGCTTGCGAGTTAGTGGCCTAAGTTAGTCGTTCCTTAGTACATAAAGTATTTTCACTATTAAATCTAAAGAGCTTGTTTTAGATGGGGATAGGGGCATTTCTAGAGCTTGTTAGAATTGTCTAATTTAGAGGAACTAAGGGATTGAGAGCTTGTTCAAGCGTATATCTAACACCATGACTAGAGTACCTATCATTTAGAATCTAGGATTAATGATCATCCCAACATCCTACAGATATCTCCAACCCATTTCTTTGCTATTGTTATTCATATTTTCTAAATTTGTTTTGTGTTTATCTCTCTGTTTGTGTCTTTTCCATATTAATTTATCTTACTTTCATCACTTTAGGCTATTTTATTTTTCTTTTATTGCAACAATTGAAATAACATTTGCATCCTGACTCTTTGTGGTTTGACCCTAGCTCACCATTATTGCATAGTATGGATAGTTAGGATTTACTATTTGATAGCTCATGACGAGCTCATCATTCGCTTTTCTAAAAACAATCTTACTAGTAGATGCCCCATTTTCATTTTTATACCCTAAACCATGTTTTTTATTTCTGAACTTTTGCACACTTAATAGGTTATCTAGTTTTTCTTTTTCCTTAATGAATTTTTCTAGTGATTTTTTAAGGGATTCAATTTCTTTCTTGAAAGACCTGTTTTCGTTTGCTAGCTCATCATTATATATATGAATTAGAGTGATAACTTTTCTAAGGTCACTATTTTTTTTATTTTAATGCATTTAATTCCTTTAAGGCTTTCTTATGCTTATGATGCAAACTCTCTTACATGTTCTAAAACTTCATCACATATATAACCAGATTCATCTTCACTAAGAGAAGGACATACCTCATTTTGTGCCATAAAACACATGTTGGCCACTTCTTCTTCTTCTTCAGAATTGCTTGATTTAGACCATGAGGCTTTCAATGCTTTAGTTTTCTTGAAGTCCTTCTTTTCTTTCCTCTACTCCTTTCCTTTCTTCTCGAATTTTTCTTTTTCTTTTTATAGGTGGGGGCATGTCAATCTCAGATGTCTCTTTTCACCACATTCAAAATATGTTATGTTAGAAAATTTATATTTTGAGTACGATGTACCTTTTTGGCATGTTGAGGCATTTCGTATGAACTTCTATAACCTTGTTGTAATGAATATGAGCTCCTCGCTCTTACTTCCAACCGATGATTCTTCATTGTCACTCTTCTTTATTTATTTATTTTTTACTTTGAACTTCCCATTTTCTTCCTTGTCATCTCTTGTTCCTCTTGAATGTTTTTCATCCTCTTCTCATTTATTAAAAGTGATCCAAAGAGCTCGTCAAGAGGGAGTGTGTTGAGGTCCTTTTCTTCATGTATTGCCGTCACCTTTGTTTCCCATGTCTTTCATAAGGACATTAGATTTTCCTACATAACTCAACATTAAAGTGGGCCTTACCTAGACCTTTTAGCACAGTAATAATATTATTGAAACAAGCATAAACTGAAGAGATAGTGTCATTATACATCATACGAAGAAGCTCATAGTCATGAGTAAGCCTACCTATTTTGATCTCCTTGACTTGATTTGTACCATCATGAGTAATTTCAAGAGTGTGCCATATATAATATACAGTTTCATAGATGGCAATTCTATTGTATTCTTTCATACTTAAGGCATAGTATAAAATATGCATAGACTTATTATTCAATGATATTGATCTCCTTTCATCTAGGTTCCACTCATTTTGTTTCTTTAGAACTAAATCATTTCCTACGAGTTTGGTAGGCATTGTATACAGTTGAGTTACCATTATCCATAAATCTATATTTTCTCCTATAAGATAGCATCTCAACCTATTATTCCAATACATGTAATCATTGCCATCCAAGTAAGGTGTTCTATATGGATTATGACCGTCTAACTTAGTGAAGAACCTACAGTGTTCATGAAGTGCGCCATATGGTCTTTCCTCACAAATCAGTTAGAATTTATACTCAAAGTGAGATCTACGCCGTGATACCAATTATTCGCCCTAAATGACACCTAAGAGAGGGTGAATTAGGTTCCGCTAAAATTTGAAGATAACTCAAAAGAATAAAACTAACAATAAATTTTCAAAAGCTATATGAAACAAATAATATGAATAGTGCTTGAAATTATTGAAAATATAATAAGAAATACAAAAATTGAAAAATTTAACAACTTAGAAATCCTTTTTAGCTGAAGGATAACCAACTCTTCTTTTTGAAGGCTCAAGAATAACTTTTCTACCTTTTTCTAGGATCAAGAATAACCTTGTGAACTCTTTTATGGCTCAAGAATAACTTCAAGAATGAACCACACTAATAAGCTCACAATACAAAAGCTAAACTCAAACTTAACAATTGTATATCACGTGTATATCACTTCTATTTCACTTGTTGTTTTCTTCTGTCTCTCTTCTCATCTATATTTATAGTGGAAATAGATAAAATTAGCTATTGGACATACTCCAACATTCATCATCTGATAATTAATTTTTGGGACCATTTTACATATTTTGTGACCGTTGGGCAAATTTTCTACCCGTTGTGCAATGTGACCGTTGCACTCTGTTCAATCACCGATATATCATGTTCTGTCAACTGATCTTGTAAACTTGTTCATTCGGTTGAATGATAGCCAACGTTCAGTTGACCAGTCTACCTTTGATTTACCATTATTTATTTTGTTAGGTGATCTCCTCAAGATGTTAATTCGGTCGACCAATCCCCATCGTTCGGTTGATCGATCCTCCTTTGGTCTATCGATGCTTCCTTCAATGCTATTTTTGGTTGACCAGCCTTCGATCTTCAATAATGTTAATATTTAAACATACCTATCTTTAAGCACAATTAAACAAAAATATCAATAGAAGGGAAGTTTTGTCATTATCAAAATTGGGCGGAACCATCTTTGGTTCAACACTAAGTTCCTTCTATTCTAGATAAATATAACAAGTTCTGAAAATATCCTTAACATCTCGACAACCTAGAATAAGCTCTCTAGATTTTATGGCATAATAACATTTACACACAGAGGAATGACTAATCTAATCAATAATCATAGTAGCTCAGATAATGCAACTTAAATAATTGAAATCCTAGGCTAAGTTGACTAAGTTTACCTATAAAATCACATGGCCTATCGCTACCGATGGTTTTCGCTAATGAAAATTACATATTAAAAGCAAAAACCTAAAAATTATACTAGAAATTATACTTAGAATGGTCAATCTTATGAATAAATCCATAATTCATGTCATTAATCCACTAAATACGTTCAAATCCAGTTAAAATTAAGCTAACATACTAAAATTATCGCAAACTCAACCTAAAATTAAAATAAAAAAATTTAAAATATAGAAATCATAAATGACACAAAGATTAACAAGGCTGGAAAATAAAGATTTAACATTACACTAACAAAAAAAAATGTTTATCAAGGATTTAACATAACCTAAATGAAATACATGATAAAATAAAATGAAAATAGAAAAAGATAGAAATAACAACAAGTGGTACCTAATCAACTAAATGTAAGGTCTAATCATGAAACTATAAGAAAATAGATGAAAAAGAACACCAAAACCTAATAAAAGAAGAAGAAAAAGGGCTGCCCAAGTGGGAGCCTTCAAGAATGACAAACATTTGCTCTCCTTTAGGTTTTTAAGCTCTTTATATATGTATTGGATAGTTCTAGGGCTTTAGAAATGTTTTGGAAGCAATTCGGCCATTTTTTATATAAAAAATATAAAAAAACGATGTTTTTTTTGCAGTATTCGTTAAAGTCCTAGAAATTGACAATTTTTGCTCCTCTTTTTCATTTCCGCTATAACTCCTTCAATATAGCTCCAATAGCCAGGAAATTTTTGTATGTAGGTTATTCACATGACATTATTGCACCCATACAATTCTAGAATAATCTGAGCTCAAAATGTACATCTAATTCATCGCCAAAATCACATGCACCAAATTTGATGTTCAAATAAGCTTGTCTTATTCTTTTCTTTGGGAACTCTTCATGTCTTGTCATATGGCCTTGAAATTTGGTGTGGCCTTCATAGCATGATGCTATAAGTCATAAAATTTACTACCCACCTCTTTTAGCTCCAATTTGGGTTGAATTTTTCTCAAACTTGGCCATTTCAACTTGCATTTGTGTTTTAAGGTCAAATCAATATGTGAACTTAAAAGGAACACAAATCAAGCATTTAAAGAACAAAATAGTGATGAATTAACGTTGAAATGCATATAGAAATACTTTAAAATACATCCCTATCAATTCATCTTGAAATACACCTATATTTATATTTTGCAACATAAACTTAAATCATTAGTAAATGATCATGATTTCATATCATCATAATCAAGATTGGAATCTCCCTTGGTTCAATAGAGTCAAGAGATTCAAGCACTATGACCATGAACTTCTTCAATCCTTATCTTTTAATGAATTTCTTTTTTTTTGTGATGCATATAAACTAATTTCCTTATAGGATCTAGATTTTCTTGAACTTTAAGATGTAGTATTACAGTACTCATCGCATTTAATGCTGAACTTCCATAGTTGTTGTAGATTAGCTTATGGAATTAACAATGAGATTGGAGTTTGATTGTTATGCTAGTGCAAAATTCAATTATAATTATATTATTTCTTAGGTTTAGATTGAGAAATTAATCAACTCAAATTATTTCAATTCAATTAGCTGTAAACTTAATCAAAACAATTGGCTCCATGAAACATGTTAATGCATTCAAATGGTAATTTGAGATAGTAAGACCTTCCAGTAGTCTATCAATTTTAATAAGAATTACACGATTTATATACAGAGTGTAATTTAACTTAGGGAACATATGGTCTAACATAATTGCTATCCTACAAGTTTATTACATTTTCATATGATTTTAATTCTAATTTAAGGTGCATTGCTTGTAATTTCATGTTAATTTCTTTGGATTACTTCTAGAAATGTTTATAATCTAGTTGGAAGTTTAACAAGTGGAAATCTGGTAATTCGCAACTAAAAAATCAGAAATCAATAGTAAAACTATAGTCTTACTAAACCCTCATTTAAATATGAACACCAATCTTTTTGCTTAGTTTGTAGACTTAAATTGTGGTAGTATAATGACACTATGTAACTAAAAAAAAGAATTTTTTAAGGATTTGTCATGACTTTTCTAGCTAGATCTCCTCTTTTATTGGTTGTAACTCATGCAACTTGCCTCCAACTTGTACCTGTCATATTTATTGATCATTTGAAGCCACAAACAAGAGAGAACAGATACAAAACATATTTAAAGATCAAAACTTCTAATTCTCTAATGCTTTAGGGCTCTTCTCTTGTGTTCTTCACATTTTCATAATTTTTTAGGGATTTAGCTTCCTTTTAAGCATTGTAATAGCTTAAGCATGTGATTCAAACTTGTATTCAAGTTTACAATTATTTTTGGTGCATTCTAAAAATTTTTTATTAAAAAATCCACTCTTTTGTCCCATATGTTTAATAACATGATGAATATGATGAGTGTGCTTTATTGCTTGATTCAAATGAGTGGAGAAGTTAATTTTTGGATAAGGAATGTCTAGTAAACGATCCTTTATGCATGCTTATGCATCATTAGGAGTTGTTCATTACTTATTTAGGGTTCTTAAAGCTTGTCTTAAATTGATCACTGAAGATAAAGATGAAAAATGGTTATGTAGAGGATCAATCACTTAATCCCTTAGAAAATTTTGTAAGCAACTTGATTTCAAAATACATGACTATTGATTGATTGATCTTGAGGTAACTAATCTAAAATTAGAAATTTTTAGGATTGCAAGTGGACTAATGAGCTCGTCACAAGATATCAAATTATAAATTCTGAACTACTCAAACTATGCAGTAATGGTGAGCTAGGGTAGAACCATAAAGATTTGGGATGCCAATTTTATTTCAAATGTTGCAAGAAAGGGAAAATAAAACACCCTGGATAGATGAAAGCAAGATAAACTAAAATGAAAAAGACACAAATAAAGAGACAATCATAAAAAATTTTTAAATAAGACCAATAAAAATAGCAAAGAAGTGGGTTGGAGGTATCTTTAGAATGTCGGGATGATCATTGATCCTAGAATCTAAATAAGAGTTCCTCCAGCCATAGTGTTAGCCTATAGGCTAAGATCAAACAAATTTTAAAGCATTTAAACAAATAAAAAACAGTAAATATGCAAGATCACAGACAAATTAAATGAGTGAAAGAATGAATTGAAACCAAAACAATGAAGATGTTTGACATATTTGAGTGAGTGAGTGAGTGATTTTTGCTTGTAAATTTGTTAATATAACATAAAGAAGCGGTAGAAATGTTTATGAAAGGTATATAAAAGGGTTCTAAAGGGTTTATAGATATTGGTTAATAAAAAATTGCCGTTTAGAAGTTAAAAGAAGACAAAAACATGTAAGCAAAAACTAGTCATTGGACACAGAAACCTAGGCACCTTGGAGGTTGCCATATAGCTCTTGCTAACCCACCGTATAGCTTTAGAAAAATATGAAATATAGTTAAATTCAATTTTAAGCCTTTCAAAACAAATTCTTAACATTAATTAAAGCTTCAAACAAGTTTTAAAGCATGATTCAAACCTTTTTAACTCATCAAAACATTTAAATAATCCAAACACATGAATTAACCTATATGATGAGAGTTTTATGCACTTTTATAAAACCATATGCAATGCATGATAATTTTAAGCCCTTAGATCAATTGAACATTAACTAAAACTTTCAAATATATTTAAAACAACCTAACTAAGGTCTTGAAGCTACCATGTCCCTTCTTCTTTAATAAACTTCAATTTTTGGCCTTTAAGCATCAAGCTTTCCATATTGAAACATCTATATAATTGACCTATCTTTGAAATTCACAAAGTAAACTTAAAAATTAGTAAGCAAACATGTTTTGTTATTATCAAAACTAAGATTGAAACCTCCATTAGTTTAACACAAAACATCACAAGATTAGTTACAAAGACTAGTTTCTAATATGAAAATATGAATTTATTTATTTTTAATGAATATCAAAGGTAAAAAATGGGTTATGTGTGGGTGTGTGGGTGTGTGTGTGTGTGTGTGTGTGGGTGTGTGTGTG
>JAOXYD010025303.1:0-14400 GCA_028565735.1 Pinacopodium congolense | reverse complement strand
ATGCTACTTATGATCTATTCTTTGAAATAGTTCAATTCGGTAGTTATTAGGTATAGTATGAACTATATGGAGATAGTTAAATAAATGAATAAAGAATTTGTTATCCTAAAATAATTAGGGAGAAGTTCTATTATTCTTAATTAGTAATGATTTTAGGAATCTCTAGCCAAAGTAAATTGAAATTTGAAAAAAATGTTCTCAAATGTCAATTATAAATTATTTACTAATTAGAAAGAATGAATATGATTAGATTATTTAGAATAGACACTAATTCCATACTCTAAGTCCAATTGGTACATTAGACGACGAAATGATTAAATTATACATCATAACCATGCATTGATAGGTTTAGTCAAACCACTTTGATATTCCCAATATTTGGGTAGTCATGACATATTACTATATATCAATCATGATCTATGATTATAAATTATTTAATTAGAGAATTAAAAGAAATTAAAAAGAGTTTTAATTTATCTAATTCTAATTGAGAATTATAATTATAATTTATATTCATTGTCAACATATTATGAACCTAATGAGTCATATAAAAGATCTATAAAAGAGAAAATAAAATTTGAATTAAGTTAGACTTAATTGAGAAGTTTTGTAAACTTCAATGATCAATATGTGATATTTGATCTTATAAGGACTAATTCGTACATATAACTAAAGTTTGACTTTAATTGTAATATTAATAAAGTCTAAAGATATTAAAAATATTGTTTTTTCATATAAAAGGAAAAATTAGAAAAATTAGAGTTAGCATTTCATATATTTTTCCTCTCAAAAGTATTTGAGTTTTTTCTTTTAAAAGATCTGTGGATACTATTGAAGGTCGGACAATTGAACGGCTTATGGATTGACAGATTTGTAAAGAAAAGGAAAATGCAACAAGGAAATCAAAACATGTTACAATAACGTTATTATATCTTATTTTATATTTCAAATTAAATTATGTTAAAGTTTGATCTTATGAATAATTTTTGATTTACTTCCGCTGCACCTGAATTTGATCCTGCGTGAGTTTTCCTACAAAATTAATCCTATAGACTAGGGTAAACAATGCTTGTACTATCTTTTGATAAGAATAATGCAATTATACTCTTATAAGAAAATATCACACATACAAAAAAAATCAAATATTTTTATATAAAATATACATACAGATCATCCAATATCACATTATAGAACACGACAAATGCAAGTCAAAATTATGTAAAATAGTATTCCATCTTATCAATTATAACAGATTTCCACTATTTATTTTATTTGGGCTACTTGACTTAATAAGTTATATTTAATGATTTGCTGGCTCAAAATGTCATATTAGTACCTCAATCTCCATGTGAATATATTAACATAATATATATATATATCGACATAGCGTATCCCTCACTTATACTGATCCAGTATCTTAACACTACTCCGATACACAGCTATAGTACATGATACTCCTGAGACTCAAAATAGTTCACACCACTTTGATACTTATTCTCGAGCGTAAGACATCATCGGATTTAGAATGTCTCGACATCTACATTACAGACAAGTGCTTAACCCTCACTCTTAGATCTCAATACTCACAACTATGTGACCACTCAATATAATATGTCCTAAGCAAGCCACCAATCCGCTAATTATTCTTAATTAATTAGTCTGTCTTCTTCGAATTTCTACTCTTTAATTGTGTGCATATCCGATCATATGTGATTTCATATATATAATCTCAACTTAATTTCTATTCTATATGATGCATTATTTTATTAAATACTCCCATCACAAAGTATCATTATAAATCAGATAATTATCACTTATTAATACATCCAAATATTTACTAAGTTATATCAAATTTAATAATTAATTAATACAGAAAAATATTCACAAAAAATCAAAAATTTAGATATTTCATATAAATCAATTAAATCATGCAAATTACATACAAATACATATGAAGGTATAATTTAGGAATCCTTACATAACCTCTAGAAATTTAGTTACTCAAATCGAGCTTAATCTATCACACTACTATATCCTTTGAACCTAGACATTTATAAAATTTTATTAGGACCAATTAAAAGAACAGAATAATTACAAATCCCCCTCAGTTGGGGATGTGGTAGCCCTTGTCGTGAGTCTAATGCAGGACCTATAGTTTTTTTTTTTGTAATTTTGTAAAAAGTCAGGGATATTTTAGTATTTATATAATAAGTTTTTTTTTGTAATTTCTAAATGAAGCTAGGTGTATTTTGGTATTTGTGTAATAGATTTTTTTGTAATTTATAAATGAAGTTAGGGGTATAAGTGAAAATATACATTTAAAAAATATAAATTTAGATTTGTACCCTCAAATAAAGACAAAATAGATAAAAGATAAAAGACTATACTAATATTTTTTGTTTTAAAAATTAGTAGGGCTCGTATGGAACCCATGTGGGTGCCATATAAAGGGTTGCACCTCCCTTTTTTGAGGGGTGCGTGACCGCCCTTTTAAAAGAATACTCTACACAGTTGCACATAAATTCTACTAAATGAAAAAAATTACCAACCTTCTCTTTTTAGCTAATTTCCAAAATATCCTTATTAAAACCTATCACCAAAAATTACTAAAATTCCCTTAATTATCCTAAAATTACCATATTATCCCACAATGAATAAAAGTTATTAGAAATGCCTAAATTACCCAACTTCTTCTCTTGTTCTTTCCTTTTTCCTATTTTACTCGTAAATATTTTTAGAAGTTATTAAGAATACTCCTAACCCCTTCTTCTTTTTCATTTCTTAATTATGCCCTTATCATTCCTCTTTTCCCTTTCCCTAAATTAACCCTTAACTTCTAAAAATTTCTAAAATGGCCCTAAGTCATTTCCCACATGCTCTCGAATCTTCTTTCTTCTTTTTCTCTCCTTATTTTCTCTCTCTCCTCTTCTCTCCTTATTTTCTCTCTCCTACCACTCTTCACTCATTTTTCAATAATTCTTCTTCTTCTTCTTTTTTCCTCCTCATTTTCTCTCGATCTCATCCTTAAATCATCTCAAATCTTCTAAAAGACCAAAATTATCCCTATTATACCAATTCCACCATTAACAGGCTATCAATGATAAAAAATGCATCTTCTCTATAAATTTTAACTCACACAAAATTAATATCATAACCAAATAGAAAGCAAAAACTAATTAGGAAAGAAATTAGAAACCAAAAAGAAGCATTTGAAAATGAAGAAAGGCTAAAATCGATGTTCATCTCTAACGACAACTTAAATAATAGTGATTTAATATCTAAACACCGCATCACACTACTAAAACTAAATTCAATCACCAACAACTAATAAATCAACTCAATTAAATATACAACTAGAAATTTTTTGAAGAAGAAAAGAAAAATTTACTGATGAAACTTAAAACACAACCTCAATCTCTTAACCCTAAGTTGACTCTGCCGTAAAACCTCCTTTAAACTCCTTCTTTATTCCAACCAAGAAATAATGCAATACAAGAGAGAAATTAACAAAAGATGCAGAAACAAAAACCAACAATTACTGTTTAAAAAGAGAAATTGACAAAAATGTTAAGTTTTAGTTATTTTTTTACTTATGGGTTATGTTGAGTTATAACTAATTGAATTAAGTCTAAGCTTACAAACCGATGGGCTTTATAATTCTTCCCTCGTTAAAAAAAAAATTGTCTTTGAAATTAAATCACATACCTAAAGATGCAAAAAGTGGGGATACTGTGGTCAAATATAATTCTCTATGTCCCAAGTAGCCTCTCTCAGAAAAAGATGATGACTCCACAAAACTCACATCATTAGAATTACACTTCACCTTAATTTCTTGATTTGTGTCCCCTAAATCTTTACTAATTCCTCTTTGTATCTCTTGCCACCTTGATATTGACTCAAAATTGATACATATAATACATCATGGATATGTGATAACTCTAGAGAAAAAGTCAACCTATATGCTAAAAGTCTAATATACTACACAATCTTATATGATTCGAGGTATTTCAAACTTAAACTTCTCTCTCCAACTGAATCACATAACCCCCTTCCAAGATGACACTTAAAAAAAAAACTTTATCTCTAACCTCACCCCCTTTCAAGGTGACACTTTTAGAAAAACTTTATCTTTAACCTCATACTTCATCTCTCGATGATGTCTATCAACATAGCTCTTTTTACGATCTTTAATTGCCTTTGGGCATTGTTTAACTACCTCTATCTTCTTTACCATGTTCTAAACTAACTCTGGTCCCTTCAAAAACTTGGAATTCTTTACATACTTACATATAAAATCTCTATACCTCCTACTATATAAAGCTTCAAATGATGTCATACCAATACTAGAGTGATAGTTGTTGTAAACAAACTCTTTCAAAGACAAACATCTATCCTAATCACCATCAAAATTCAACATGCAAGCCCTTATCATATCCTCCAATATTTAATTAGTACACTCTGACTACCCATTCCCCTAAGGGTGAAATGCAATACTTAAATTCAATATAGTGCTCAAAGCTAATTGTAAAATTAATTAGAATGATATGTAAATCGTGGATCTCAATCTAACACAATGGATACCCGCACCCTATGTATCCTCATAAACTCATCAATAAATAACTTAGTTTGTTTAACAAATCTATTTGCTATATAGGTAAGAAATAAGCAGACTTGGTCATCTTGTCTATAATCATCCATAATGAATCATGCCTTTACTTAGTCCTCTATAATACTACCACAAAATCTATTGTAATCATCTTTTGTTTTCAAGATGAAATAACTAAGGGTCTTAACTTTCTTGTTGGTATATGATGCTTTGCCTTGACCTACTGATAGGTCAGACACCTCACACCTAAATGAGGGGTGAATTAGGGTTTTTAAAATTTCTTCTAAGTTATTCAATCATAAGTTTGCCAAATTGCTTTATTATACAGAAGTTTAAATAATTTTCTCACTAATTCCTAATTTACCAAAATTTCTAAATTATGCAAAAGTTAATAATTCAAAGTAAATAATTAAGCAAACTAAATAACTTATAAATTAATGCTTGAAACTAAAAGATAAAGGAATGGATAACATAAAATATTTATTGTGATTTGGAAATTTCCACTTTCTCCTACGTCCACTTTCCAATAACCTTATTAAGAATTTTGACCATCAAAATCACAATTACAATGTTAGTAATACAAGTCCTTTTTTTAAGACTTAAAAATAACCTTCTCTCTTCTTTTTCCTTAAATTCAAGAATAATCTCTCACTCTTCCTTTTCTAAATCCCAATAATAACCTCTCAACACTCTCCCTTTTTAAGGATCAAGGATAAACCCTGAACAAAATTCACTCTTAATAATTTCTCCTTAAAAAATTCACTTCTCATAAAACACTCTCTAAAATATGTCAATCTTAAGTCACCAAAGTATTTAAGAGCTTCCACACACTTAAGAATATTTTTTATATTAAAATCACAATAACATCTTAATACTTATACAAAACACAAACAAAACTTTACCATAAATTTACAAACAAAGCTCATAAATGTTTAAATTTTTTGTATAAATGTTTCTTAGACTTCTGGAGTCCTCAAACACTCATAACACACTTATTTATTACTTAAAATCAACATACTACCTATTTATGACTATTGTATAATATTTATTTTCATTAAGTATACTTTACCACTAGTTTCTATCCATTAAAAAGTAATATATGCTTTAACTAGTTGATCAATACTTGCATTGTTCGACCAATTCACTATTTAGACTAATTTTTCTGACTCTTTAACATATTAAACTTATTCCAATTCAATCCAAACTCATCCATACACTTTCATATCATCCCAAAAAATTCCAAACATCTCTAATCACATCTTAACACCACTTTAACATAATCACATTAATTCATACAACCCTTAATCCAATCAATCATATTCATCCATTTTACCAACTTACCTTTACAACTTATTCTAACATTTTCTTTTCATCTTTTCACACAATCACACATATTACCACATTTCAATTCTCATAATTCAATCTTTCATTAATTACTACTGCATTTTATTCACAATTCACATAATTTCTTCTCAACACATAAGTCTTACCAATTCACACAACACATTCATTTACTTAATTGAATTATCCACTCAAATATATTCACATCACATACAATCATAAGCAATCACTTATTCATGTATCAAAAGGATCTTTAAACACAACAATCACATACAACTCCTCTTGATTATGAATCCTATATGCAAATTATTAACCATGAATTAATAAGTATAATGTGAGTTATTTTAACATAAAGATAAGACCAAGGTGATTTACAATAAAAACTTAAATACTAAATCGATCAATTTCATTGTCTTAGAGTTTAATCTTTCATAAAAAAATCTTTGATCTTCAAGTAAGCTCTACTTTAGATGCAATGCTCTTAACTTCCGTCTTTATAAACTTTAACTTGGACTTTAGAGTCCTTCAACTCTAAGGCTCCATCATGTATCTTTATGAAAATTTTCAATCATATCTATCTTCTCGGTCATAATAAGCACATTAAAACCATTAACATAAACATTTTATTATCATCAAAACAAAATAAATCATCCTTAGTTAAACAATCTTCCCCTTTTTTATGATGAAAAAAATCATGTGATAATAACAACATACAAAAAAAAAACATCACATACTAGCATAAAATACATATCAAATCTTTTCAATAAGGAACTAGTTAATGGCCTACTAAGAATGAAGTATAAAAAAGATAAGATTTGTGATGCATATCAAATGGGTAAGTAAACCAATGCTCCACTTAGGAAGAAAAATGTGGTCACAATTTCTACACATTTAGAGTTATCTCATATAGATTTATTTGAACCATCGAGAGTTATAAGCTTAGGTGGAGAATTATATATATATGTGATTGTTGACAATTATACCAAATTTACATAGATTATGATTTTTACTATTAAAGATAAAAGTTTTAGATCTTTTATTAAATTTGTAAAAAAATTCATTTGGAAAAAGACTACATGATTACTTTAATTAGAAGTGATTATTATAAAAAAATTTTAAATAAATTGCTTGATGCAAATTGTGCCGAAAATGATATTTCTCATAATTTTTCAATTCTCAGGACCCCTCAACGAAATGGAGTTATTGAGAGGAAGAATAAGACTTTGCAAGAAATGACTAGAATTATGTTTAATAAATATTATATTCCTAACTATTTTTTGACAAAAACCATTACATATGCATGTCATGTATCTAATAAAGTTTACATGAGGCCTTATATGGATAAAATTTCATATAAACTTTGGTATAAGAAGAAACCAAAGGTGAGTTATTTTAAAGTATTTAGTTATAAATGCTTTATTTTAAATACTAGAGATAATTTATGTGTGATTGATGCTAAATCAGAAGAAGATATATTTGTTGATTATTCTTTTACTAATGAAGCTTATAAGATGTTTAATAAGAGGAATATGATGAATGAAGAAATAATACATATTTTATTTAATAAATCTAATCCTTTTGATGTCAAGAAGAGTGTTGATGATAATTATATGGATTTAACCAAAAATTTGGAAAAAAAAGTTTAGAAGAGCCTAAGTAAAACTCCTTAGAAAACTAACCTCCACATAGTGAGCCTATTGTTAAACTAAGTGAAGAGGTTAGGAGATATGTGAGCTTACCAAAAGAGTGGAGATTTAAGAAAAACCATCCCTTAACCCAAATTATAGGTGAAGTCAGAAAAGGTGTAACAGCTAGGTAGAAATCTTTCTCACATGACTTTTATTTCCAAAATTGAGCCTAAAACTATAAATGAAGCTTTAAACGATGAGAGTTGAATTTTAATCATAAATGAAGAGTTGAATCAATTTGAAAGAAACAAAATATGGACCTTAGTACCTAAGCCTAAGGATAATCAAATTATTGGTACTAAGTGAGTCTTTAGAAATAAGTTTGATGAAGATAAAAATATTGTGAGAAATAAGGAAAGATTGGTAGTAAAGGAGTATAACCAAGAAGAGATAATTAATTATGCAGAGACCTTTACACCTGTAATAATATTAGTACCTATTAGACTTTTACTTACTTTTACTTCTTATATAAGTTTCAAATTATATTGAATGGATGTTAAAAAAGTGATTTCTTAAATGATTTTATTCAACAGGAGGTGTATATAGAACAATCTCCCAATTTGAAAATCATGATGAACTATGGCTTAAAACATTCTCCTAAAACTTGGTATGATAGATTGAGTATTTTTATTTTTCAAAATGATTTTACTAAAGGAAAAGTTGATACTACCTTGTTTAAAAAGAAAGAAAAGAATGATTTGTTGATTATTCAAATTTATGTGGATGATATTATATTTGATGCTACTAATGATACTTTATATCAAGAATTTACAAAGTGTATGATTAGGAAATTCAAGATTAAAATGATGAGTGAGTTGAATTCATAAAGTGTATAAGTAGGGAATTCGAGATGAGTATGATGGGTGGGTTGAATTTCTTTCTTGAACTTTAAATTAAGAAAATGAAGGATGAGATTTTAATCAACTAAGCCAAGTATATAAAGGAGTTAAATGGTTTGGAATGGATCAAACAAAACTACTAGGCACACTAATAAGTGTCACTACAAAGTTAAATAAGGATGAAGAGGGTCAATTGGTAGATGTCAAGAAATATCGAGGTATGCTCAGTATTTTGTTATATTTGAACTCTAGTAGACCCGATATTATGTTTAGTGTATGCTTGTATACTAGATTTCAATCAAATCTTAAAGAGTCTCATTTATTAGCAGTTAAAATAATTTTGAAGTATTTGGCCAATTCATCATCTTTAGATTTGTGATATCCTAGAAATCCATTCATTCATTTAATTGGTTATTCGGATGCAAATTATGCCAATAGCTTGTCATGCATTAGTTTTATAGTTTAGTAAAAAAAAAACAAAATTTGGTGGCTTTATCTATCGTCGAAGCGAAATATGTAGCGATTGGTAGTTATTGTGCTTAAGTACTATGGCTTCAACAACAACTTATAGATTAGGGAATGGAAATTCAAAGATCCCTATTAGGTATTATAACATTAGTGTCATTTTCCTAACCAAGAGCCTAATTCAATATTCAAGAATTAAGCATATTGAGATAAAGTATTATTTTATAAGATATCATGTGCATAATGGTGTTATTGAATTAGAATTTATGGATACTTATCACCAATTGGTCGATCTCTTTACTAAACTATTGAGTGAGGGTTTTACATAATTAGAAGAGAATTAGGCATGATTTATAGTGTCTTTTTGTTATTCTTATGTGTTTATGCATATTTCCCCCCTTAATTTGTGTTTTCTTGCATGCTTTTCACTCTTTTTGATAATATCAAAAAGGAGGAGAAAGATATATGATATTATCTTTTTTTATCATTAAGGTGGAGTAAAAAAATTTAGCCATATTTGAAGCTTATCTAATTAGAGCATATATTTAAGGGGAGATTAAAATATTCTAATACATGAACTAAAAGAGAGCATTGATTAGATTTGGCTCTTTTTGAAGTTATGTTTATGCCATGAATTTGTCATTTGGAATGTTCTTGTTCTTCTATAATATCATATGTTTTGTCATCATAAAAAAGGGGGGATTGTTAAACCAATAGAGGTTCCAATCTTGGTTTTGATGATAAGAAAACATATTTGCTTACTAATAATTTAAGGTTATGATTGTGAAATTTAAAGATAGGTATATTTCATGATGAATTTAATGTGGAAAGCTTGAGTTTAGAGGCCAAATTGGAAGAGAATGGAAATAAAAACATCAAGCAAGCTTTAAGATCGTAGTTAGGTTATTTTGGATGTGTTTATAAGTTTTACTTACTGTTCAATTGATCTTAAAGTTCCAAATTGATCATGCATTGCATATAGTTATATGAAGTTGTATAAATTTTCATTTCATAGATCAACTCTTAATTTTGAAGTGTTTGAATCATTTTAGACATTAATATAGTCTTAAATTATGTTTTAAATTTTACTTGAAGTATTAATTAATGTTAAGAAAGTGTTTATAAAAGTTTATGATTGAATTGAGTCTTGATTTGAGCTTTTTTGGGCATCAACAGTGGTTGAATAGGAGTTAAAATGTGCCTGTCAAAGGGGTTGTTTAAACCTTACTCCCCTATGAGCTCAATGATTGAGCAAGGTTCTGTTAGGCTCCCAAGTCCAATCGTTGAGCTCCCTGACTCTAATGACTAGTCTTGGGTTTCGTATTTTAACTTATTTTTGTCTCCTAAATAGCTAGTTTTGCTATCCAATGTCTCTAAACCCTTCCTAACCATATCAAAACCATTCCTAAACATCTCTAACACTTTTTTATGCACTTTAAAAAAGTTTAGAAGATAAAAAAAATACTCAAACGTCAAAGTTGTCACAAGTTCTTACTATCTTTAGTTCAATCTCAACTCTCTCTATTTTATTATATTTATGAGGTTGTAAAATTGTTTTTTTCTATTTGGTTGAGTATTTAAGAGTTTGTTTGATCAAAGTTTAATATTTTAAGGTGCTTATTTCATTAGATTAAAAATTGAACTTATACATATATCAAAATTGTTTCTAATTATTCTGTTCTTGTTTTAATCACGATTCTTGCTATCTTAATCTATTTCTAAAATTATGAAATTATTTTTTTCTGTTTAGTTAAGTGTTCTAAAGTTTTCTTAATCTATGTTTTGAATTTTTGGAAGTTTATTTCATTTGTTTCGAATGTAATTTCTAGGCATATCAAAATTATCACTAGTTTCTCCGTTCTTGCTTTAATCATGTGTTTAGTTATTCAGATCAATTTCTAGGTGTTTTTTTAATTATTCCTAGTTTTTTAAGTTTTAATTGTTTTATAGATTAATTTCGTGCATCATTAAGTGGTTATTTTTTAAAATTCAAGCTTATAAATTTATAGACATCATAACTATCTAGTTTTGTCTATTTTAGCATTCATTAATATATTTAAGCACTTTAATCTAAATTTGTTACTTCCAAATTGCTATACGTTATTTGTTTAAGTCCTCAAGATTTTCATTGATCATATAATTAAATTTTTATATGCTTATTTGTTTTTTTGCGAGCAACTATATTCACACTCATTAAAGTTGCCTATATTTGGTAATTTGCATCTCTAATTCTGTCATTCATCATATTTACACATTTTTAGTGCATCAATTCTGCCATATTAAATTTTTTTAAGCTTTCAAGTGTATTATAACTTAATCATATCATTTATTGAAAGCTAAAGCCCTTAGTTTAGTTAAAATTTAAGAGAAACACCTCTTTAAATGTATTTAGTTACTTGTAAGGGGATAATTGAACTTATTAGTTGGTCAATTTTATAAAGGCTCTTCTTTATCATAAAAAGATTTGACAAAAGGTTACTCTTCACCTTCAAGAAGAAGATTGTGTCTTGTAAAGGTTATTCTTCACCTTAGAACAAGATTGTAATTGCTTTTGTTTTGTTAATATAATTTTCAACAAATAGTTGGAGATATGATGTAGTTTATCTTTAAAGTAGAGGAACCTCTATAAATTTCGATGTCTTTCTCTACCCTTATCTCTTTACTTATAGCTTGTTATATGCTTTGGCTATTTGTTGAATTGTTATCAAATTGGCATTTGCATTCCCATATCATATTAGGTTGCATATTGATTTATTAATTGCATTTAATTTGAATTGATTTAGGTAACTAGTTTAAAAAGTTCAAAAAGTTATAATAACTCAATTTACCTCTCTTTTGAATGCCTTTGGGGCTTACAAAAATTATAGTAAAAGCTGAGTTTGTAGCTACAAATATAGTAGTAAATCATGTAATTTAGCTTAGAAAAATTCTTCAACATCTGTAGTTAGTGTAGCAAGAATCAACCCAGATTTTTGTTGATAATCAAGTAACTATATTAGTTTCTTCAAACTTAGTGTTTCGTGGTAAGACAAAGCATTTAAAATTAAATTTTATTTTATGAGAAAAATCTAAAAAGGAGAAATTTCTTTAGTGTATTGTAATACTAAGGTGAATAGTTGATATTTCTACAAAATCTTTGCCTAAATCCAAATTTGATGTGTTGAGAGAAAAATTAAGAGTTTGCAGCATCAAAGACTAGGAGAAGTGTTTGAAAAATGACTTAGATGGTGCAAGCAATCTGCTAAAACTGTGAAAATTTAGGTTTTCAATATGAAAGAGTCAAGAAACATTGAGTCTCATGTTGAAATAATAATCTACAACTAAAAAATATATATTTTAGGAGTAGTTATAACAAATTACTTTATTTGTTTCTCCGCTCCCCCCTCTTTCTAGGTTATTTTAAGACTTTTTTTAATTTTAGTTTCTATTTTCTAATTTTTTTAAACATAGAAACAAAAAAAAGCATAGAAATTGAAAATAATTGCATACAAGTACAATACAAAAATTGAAAAAAAGCAAAGAAACAAAAAAACACAAAAATAAAAATAGAAAACTAAAACTAAAAGATAAACCAAATGAGCCCTAAGTTGTTGATTTGTTTATGAGATATGATCACTATTTTTTCTTCAAGTTCATGCAGTCCACGCTTTTCTTGTCATTCCAAAATTTCTATTTTTTCCCCTACTCTCAACAGTCTAATTGTGCAGAAAACAAATCAAACATGTGCAAAATGCTCTATTCCTCTTATAGGAACATCAAACACGAGAAGTTCATACATGAATACATTCCTCTTAATCATATTCTCGTAGGGGGATAGTTCACTAGGGTTCATCGCAAATTGAACATGATACAACATGTATTTAGTTAAAAAAAACAAACACAAAAGTTGACAATCCTTACATTGATCTTTTGGAAACTATCTACATTTGTCTCTTGACAAATTGTGATATATATATATATATATATATATATTTTTAATTTTTCACTCTAAGTTGGTCAAAACAATTTCAAGTTCTGAGTCCAGACCGTTAAAATAAAAGACTGGGTTTGGGTAAAGCCTCAGAAACCCACTCAACTGGGCCGCTTTAAATGTTACAAAATATTCATCAACCCTCATGGAGTTACCAGTTCCCAAGATTAACAAAATGCTTTAACCGTAACCCTTGTCATAAAAAACATCAAATTTTCTTTTACTTATTGGCCATATATAAAAAATTGGGAGCTGTAGCCCACAAATGATCTTTGAGAGCATGCAACATTACAAGAAAAGGCTCATTAAGTAAGAAATTAGTCAAATTATTCCATTACCTTCCATGTTGCCAAAGATAATTCTTCCAACAAACAGTAGTTAGAATTGGCTATTATTGGAAATAAGATCATAATATCACTTCATATTGAGCTCATAATTCTTTTATTCTAATAGCTGCGTGGTAACCAAACTATGAATGTAGAGGCATGAGAATAAGAAAGAATATCTAAATCAACTTTAGAAGGTGAACCAACTGATGTGAATGAGTACAAATTGATGCAATCCATCAAGTTCTGATCACAAAATTTGTATTATACACATATCACTAAGTATTAGGCAAATTGCATACTTCAAGTTAAGCACGAATTGGTAACTTCACGTCTTTTGTCCAGATTCTGGAAAGTCCCTAATAGAATTTTGAGTTCCTACTAGCAGCAAAATCCACTATGAAAAGGTTACGGATGGATCTGCCTGATAAAGAGATGGGGCACCTGTATAAGGATCAAAACCAACAATTCGGGTTGAAAGACAACGGTCTCACACCACCACTTTGTGTATATTTCTATAGTAGACTAGCAATTTAACGTGTGATATATTTAAAAATTACAGGATATTCAGTAATAACTCGATAACTTTGGCACTAAATTCGAGCCCTGTTGACCAAGAGACGTGTAATTTACAATGATACAATAACTATATTTTCATCCAAAAAAACAATCTTTCTCACTATTCTACAGCAAAACCAGCAACAGAGAACATGAACAAGAAAGGAAATAGATGCAGATTCATATTGAAATTCACTTACATGGACCTGCTAAATTACACCAATTTAGTTCTCATCTTTTAGTGGGAACTGATATAGGGATCTTCTTGGAACTCGATCTTTCTCCGAACTCTAGCACAAGCACCCTTGTACGGCAGTCTCACTTAAGTCCACTTAAGTACGATTTTAACCCTCAACACCCCTCGTAGTGTTTCACTCACACTCGAAGTAACAAAGCTTATAAAAGCAATAAGAAAGTAAAGGCAACAAAGAACATGAAAGATATGGTAAAAATACCAACCTTTATATTACTTCACCTCAAAAGAATACAAGGAAGTTCTCACTGATTAAGTGTGATTACCTAATGAGTAGAGCAAAGCTCAAATGAGCTATATATAAGCCCTCTAGCTTGGAAGCTAAGTTACAACCCGAATCCTAACCGAAAGATC
>JAOXYD010025302.1:0-41521 GCA_028565735.1 Pinacopodium congolense | reverse complement strand
GTTATTATTTATTTAAAAATATATGAAAATTAATAATAATAATAATAATATTTTAAAATAAGGTTGAAGTAAAGTTAAACTTTATATATATTATAATATATATATATAGGAATCATTTTACATATTTTATAAAATTCAAATATTATTTTATAATTTTAAAAGTTTTTTGGTACTAGAGTTAAGGAACATTTTCCATATTTTATGTATAGATCCTAAACTAGATATATATGTCCAAATTTGTATAATTTTGGTCACTTATTATCTCGGCCATAACATAATAGCCATTACTATGTGAAACAATATTGACATGAAAATCTGTGGTAAATCCTCTATTACAAACACATACTTTGACAGACATATACCAACACATTTTTTTTTTCATGATCACATTGTAAGTGATAAGTTTTATTATGATAAATATAATATAAAAAAGACTATGGAATATATAAAAGGGGTTATTAAAGAACTTGAATTAAATTACTCAAAGTGAGATGAATATCTATATTTAGATGTTAGCTAGAAAGAATCATGTCATGACAAATAAAGAGATAGTAAGAACAAGTTTAAATGAATAAAAATATTCTATACGATTATCGATTTAAATGTAACTAAGTGTTAGTAAACTAAATAATAAAAGAATGGAGTTAGAAAATTCTTGAATTCTCAATAGATTTAATGATAATTTAATTGTGTATTGATATGAAAAGACTCAAACTATAATCATGATGTGATAATTTTTCCATATTTATTCACAATCCTTATTAATTTTCAAGCCATTTTGTATTCTTCAGGGATGGAGTATCAATTTTATTGGTCCCTAATGGTACTTAAGATGATGTGAGGAGTGAACTAGGTATTTAAAAGATTAATAAAGTTTTATTACTTAAGAATGCTCCTTAAAAAATTCTAGTATGAAAACAATTCCAATATAATTCAAGGTCAATTACACAAATAGATATAAAATAAAAAGTGTAGGGAAGAGAGAGTGGAAATTGATTTATAGTGGTTTAACAAATAATTGTTACCTATGTCCACTCTTTAAGTTATCTTATAATTGACTATAATATTTTGTTAATGAGGTGGAAAAAAAACCTTCTTACAAATAATATTCTTTGAATTATGAAGAGAAAACCTTAAGAGATTTTTTTAATGGTGAAGAGTAACCACTCGAATCAAATCAATATAAAGTACCTCAAAAGGGAAATTACAATTCAGAGTATCTCATTTACTCATAATAATACTCTTGGGCTTAAAAACTCAATATGGATTGATAAATATAATGAAATCTTTGAATACATTCTTAAATGTGACCTTGAAACTCTTTAATGTTTTTCAACTTCTCTAACCTTTATGATGATCATAAAACTATGTATTTATACCCTTGGTAGGCTTAAAAAATTCTTCTTAACATGAATTGGTCATTAGACACATTTAAAAGGCCATTAGAGACAAATATTAATCGTTAGAAATAAAAACTAGTCGTTACTAGTCGATTAATTAAGCACATAGATTAACCAATATATCATATTGATCTACTTATGTATAAACCAATGTTACATTAAGAACTACTTATCTAAAATGTTCCTACATTTTAACCTAAATTAATCAATCACTAAGATATATTGGTTAACTAATATGTCATATTATTCGATTAATATATAAGCCAATAATACATTACAAATTCACTATCTGAAACTTTTCAATTTTTTTGAGATGCCAGTTGATCACACCTTTATAATGGTGTTAGTAGTCAAATTCATAGAATTTTTAATGTTATTTATTATATATTTTCCCCTATTTTGTTCTTCAATGATTAATTTATTTTTAGAAATGTTTAATTTGTACGTTGATGTAAATAATTGAACAAATGTGCAAAAAGAAAGTAAAATCATCAAGTTTCAAGAGCTAAATGATGGGTGCATGAGACCACCGTTTAATTCCCAATAACTCGCATTTAACTCCCTTAGCAAAAGACCTATATAGCAGTTGAACAGGACTTATAAGGCTTCATATAGCTTCAAATTCACCCACCGTATAGCGTCAACAGACGTGTCTTTTAGCTTGTTTTTAAATTTTTGCAACTGCCTATCTCCTCCAATCTTTAACAGCTTCTTTTATAAGGGTAGAGGTGTCTCTAGAGGCAGAAGAGTAGTAATTTTAAGATAAAAATAGTGTTTCTTTCTTTGTTTTTCAAATTGAGCTTAGGTTAAGTTAGGTTTTAGCTAGTTTTTAGTTTCAAACTGTTGTAATCTGAGTTTGAAGGTTTGTTTCAAGGTTCCAACAACTGATACACATGGAATAGAGCTAGTTTATCATCTGAGAATGTTTTCTTAGTGAATTCTAACTCTTGATCTTGTGTATTATTGTTGTATTTGTAAATTAATTAAAGTTATGAATGTTTTATATTTAATCTTGTGTTCTTTGATTAATATAGGTGCTTAATCTAAATTTTAGTAGAGGCTATGTTGTTAAATGTGTTAATTGATTCCTTAATGCATGATTAGTGAGCTAATCTTTGTTTATTGAATGCTTAATGTTTATCTTAAATTGAGCACTTAAGGTAAAGTCATTAGATAATCTAGGATATGAGAAATCTACCTAGGTTATTAGACAGATCAATAAATAACGTGGTTTAAATTAGTGTATGACCAAACTTTAGTTAATTGTAAGAGTGTTAGTCTTGAAATAGGGAATTTTAGGAATAAACTTCTTGAACTTTTGGTCTATTACCTAAGTTTGATGCATGACTAAATTTTAGAAAGGATCAATAGAGATAAGGCATTAATTTAACCATAGTACTGTCTTGATTTAAAAAAGATAGCCTAGATTAGTCATTATAAATTCTTAATAAATTAAATCATAAACCACCTTAGACTTAACTACAGAATTTGAATTAGGAAAGGCAACATTAAACTCCTTTGCAATTAATTGAAAGTTTTCTAGGATTAGTTTTATTGTATTTAATTTCATAATTTGTAAGTTGTAATTTTCTAAATAATTCTAATCCAATTAGCCTAGTACTTACATGCATATGTATTTGTGGGATCATCATTCAGATTCTTAAATATATTCTACTATATTACTTATTGCAACCAGTGCACTTGCCGAAAGGTTGGTCATAAATTAATTGTCATTTTTTTAGTCAATAAGATAGATTTATTTGAGATGATTTTATGTAAGACCGATCAACAACAAGTTTTAGACATCATTGTTGGGGAAGTATAATTGTAATATTAGGAATATATAGATCAACTACTCTAGAAATTTTGTTTGGTTGCATGCGTCATTTTCCTTGTTTTTTGTGCTTATTTAATGTTTAGATTAAAATTTTCTATTTTTGCTTTATTTTATCTTTATTTCTGTTTTTATGGTGAGTTGTCTTTTGGTGAGTTCATTTAGTCATCAAGAAGATATGGCGACAACATGACCATTAGTATGATTACCAGTGGTATGAGCCTAAAGTTGAAAGCTTACACTGAATAGGTCAATCTAAGTATTTTGATGATACCTATGCCTTTTATTCTAATGATTAACCTGATTATTCATGACTTGATCAATCTTGTTTTGAATACCTTCATCATTTTCTAATCAATAGTATTTTGAGTGCTTAGAGGATGTTTTCATTGAAAATTGGATGGATCATCTTGATTATTTTTGGCTTAACAAGGCTGCATTTATTTCACATTTAGATAATCTTTCTCAGCTTTAGCATGAAAAAAGAACCATAGAGTAAATTTTAAAATCAATTAGGGGAATTGATCATATAGATCCAAGTGAGCTAGAAAGCATTAGTGATGAGCCTAGCCTAACTTTAGGTGAAACAAATTTAAAAGCTGTTAAATTTAAGCTTTAAAGTGAGGTTGTTGAAAATGAGTTAGTTTAATAATTTCAGGAATATTTTATGAGCATTTATTTTTTAGGTATTTTAGCTTTTGTTCCTAAGTCGAGAGTTGTATACCTTGATATTGTTTCTTATTGCTTTCCCTAGGGTAAAAGTTGTGAATTTCAACCTCTTCTGAGTGGCATAGGAACCATTAAGGCATTGGCCTTTTATTATTATAATAAGGATGAGAAGCAGGGTGGTAGACCTAGGGCGAGATTAAAAATTCTCTAACCCTTGGGTCTAGCTAAAAGACCTTAAAGAAACATTTGTTGGGAGGTAATCCAACTATAGATGTAGGATGGTGTGCTTCAAATAAAATTAGTGCTTTTTACATGCTTTTAGTTTTCTTTTTTTTTTAATTTTGGTGTGTTTGTTTTTGGTTTTGGTGTGCTTTATTCTATCTCTGGTGCTTTTATCATTGTCCTTAATTTTCAAATGGCTGCAATTCACATCAACAAAATGCTTTCACGATTACATCTTTATCTAAATGTATTCTTTTCCTTTCTCTCACATTTTATGATTTAGTTTTGATTTATGAAAATTAGGGACAATGTTCAATTAAAGTGCGAGGGAGGGATATGATATTTGAACACATTTAAGTTTTTCTTATCTTATAGTGCAAGGGAAAGGATATTTTGTTATCTTTTTCTTAATAGTATCTAATTTGTATCATTTTTTCAAACTTTTTTCTTTTCAATGAAAATTTTTCTTTTTGAATTTGATTATTTTTATGACTTAAGATGTTATATTATTAATTAATTATATTAATTAACAATTAAATTTGATTTCTTTATATTTTTAGAAAAATAATACCTGATGATCATGATTTTCTTTATATAAAATGCATATTCCTAAGTGATTTATGATGAATTTAAACATTATAATCATGTTTTTTCAGTTAAAAATGAAAAACAAAGAAACATTGAGAAAAAGTGTATGTTTGAATAAGTAAGTTAATAAATTCACTCTATTGGCTTAGAATTGATAAAAAGGTTGAAGTTATTGAGTGGTACTAGTAGCCAGTTGATGTGATGTGATTTAGTTGAGTAACGAGGAGTGTTCATGATAAAGTATTCACTTTTGGGTAAAAAGACTAAATGATATCTCAACCAAGCTTCTACAATGCACTTTTGCATTTTTTTATGTTATTAATAAATAAAAGATGAGAATTTGTTTACAAGATGATATATTTGCCATGTGAATATTTATTTTATATAAAGAAATGATTGGTTTGATTTAGGTTAAAGTTTGAATAAGCAAAAGTTATTTGAATTCACTTGTTACTTAACATGCTTAATTATTCTTTATAACATCTTGATGATTTTTTTTATAATTGAATAATTTACAAAAAGCTTACAATGATTGTGATTGAATAATTTGATTATTCCTATAATTATATTCGATGTTGAAAATTGATGATGATTTGGTTTACCTAAGGACAAGTAAACACTTAAGGTTGGGGGAATTGTTAGGGATCAAATTGATAGTGTTTTTAAATGTTATATATTGTATATTTGCCCCTATTTTGATGCTTGAATGTTTAATTTATGTTTAGAAATATTTAATTTATAGGTTGATCTGAATAATTGAATAAATGTACAAAAAGGAAACAAAATCATCAAGTTTCAAGAGCTAAATAGCAGGAGCATGAGACTACCATTTAACTCATAGCAACCCACATTTAACTCCCTTAGTACAGGACCTACACAGCGGTTGAATAGGACCTATACAGTGTTATATAGTTTTAAGTACACCCACTGTATAGAGTCGACAGGTGCATTTATTAGCTTGTTCTTCAAATTTTGCAGCTGCCTATCTCCTCCAATCTTCGACAACTTCTCTTATAAGTGCAAGGGCTTCTTTATAGGTAGAAGAGAAGTAGATTTAGGATCAAAATTGTGTTTCTTTCTTTGTTTTTTAGAATAAGCTTAGGTTAAGTTAGGTTTTAACTAGTTTTTGGTTTCAATCTATTGTATTATGAGTTTATAGGTTTGTTTCAAGGTTTCAACAGCTAATACACATGGATTAGAGCTATTTTATCATATAAAAATGTTCTTTCGTGAATTCTAACTCGTGATATATTGTATTTTGCTGAATTTATGAATTAATCAAAGTTATGAACGATTTATATTTAATCTTCTGTTCTTTGATTAATAAGGGTGCTTAATATACATTTCAGTAAAGGCTAGGTTATTAAATGTGTTAATTGATGCCTTAATGCATGAATAATGAGTTAATCTTTGTTTATTGAATGCTTAATTATTGTCTTAAATTGATTGCTTAAGATAAAGTCAATAGATAATCTAGGATTCGAGAAATCTACCTAGGTTATTGGACAAATTAATAAATAATATGGTTTAAATTAGTGTATAACTAAACTCCGGTTAATCATACTAATCTTAAAATTAGGAATTTTAAGACTATACTTCTTGAACTTTATGCTTATTATTTAAGTCTAATGCATGACCAAACTTCAAGATATAGCCAATAAAGATAAGCTAGTGACTTAACCATACTGCTATCTTGATTTAGCAAATATATCCTAGATTAGGCATCACAAATCCTTAATCAATTAAATTATCAACCAACTGAGCCTTAGTTAAATAATTTGAATTAGGAAAAGCAACCTTTAACTCCTTTGCAATTGATTGAAAGTTTTATAGGATTAGTTTTATAGTATTTAATTTTTTAATTTATAAGTTGTAATTTTCTATATAATTGTAATCTAATTGACCTAGTACTTACATACACACATGCTCGTGAGATCGACTTTCAGAGTCTTAAATATACTCCACTATTACTTATTATAACTGGTGAACTTGATGAAAGGTTGATCTTAAATTAATTGTCATTTTATGCATTAAAAGATAGATTTATTAGCACTTATTGTGTAAGACTGACCGACAAAAAATGGTTAACCAATATATTTTAAAATCTTACATTATTTAGCCATTAAACTAGATTTATTGACCAATATATATATAAACATTTTAATAACATTTTTTAAAGCTTTCAAAAGCTTTTAGAACCCAGTCTTTTGAAAAACATTTAACTTACACACATCATAAAATGTTCTCCAAAAGGGTTTTAATGATCAAACTTCAATTTATTCTAACACCTGAAAAGATTCATGGATTAGGCAAAGAAAGTGAAATGCATATGGGTTAAGAGCACCTAGAGCATTTCACTTTCTTTGCCTAATGCATGAATCTTTATGCATGAAGAGCACTTAAAGCATTGAAATAGCAAAGTAAGACTTACGATAACCATTACATTGGTTAAATTGTTAAGACCTTAAGCCTTTTTATTCTTGATTTCATCTGTCATTTGAAAGGTGATCTTCAAATTTCTTTTGCAAGAAATTTGATCTCCATATTTATATGTAATATCCTCTCCACTCCAACGTATGACATTATATACTTTCATAGTGGTATCTTTTCTAAAACATCAAAACCAAAGAGATGATTAGTAGTAATTATGTCTTGTTATTATCAAAACATTATTAGAATCTCCTTTATTTTAATAATTTCCCCTTTTTTATTATGACAAAATATACGACATTAGAAAGCCAAAATATTTTATCACATTTATATGATATCATTATAATATGAAAGATTGGCACCCCTTTAATCCGTATATTATTTAATTATAAAGTTTAAAGAACTAAATTAATCCTTAACAAAAGAAATATCATTAATAAATATCAAAATGTCTAATCACCCTATAAAAAAATATCTAATATCACTAAACTTTATCCTCTCTTTTCTAATCGTAAATAAAATATCTACAAAAACAATTATACAGGAGGTTTTCAATTAAGATTCTATAGTAGACCCTAGATTACATTGAAATTCCATCAATCATGCCTAACTCTCTCCTAATTTAAAGCAACATGTAATCTGCCCCCCTAATTCATTCATCATATAATGATTAAGTTTCTATATCACCATTCTCTCACCTTTTTTTGTCAACATTAAAAAGCATATATGATACATAAATATATAAGCTTCAAAAGGGAAAAATAAATAACTTCCATCACACTTTTCAAAAACTCTATCATATGGTTAAAAATTACATACAAAGCTTTTATAAATTTAAATAACAAATTTTATAATTCTCATGTACTAATTTCAGGGATTAATTTATCTTTCTTTGCTTAAGTACATGTGATAATGTTTTATCCCCTACAATATTTATGCCAAGTCAATATGTTCAAATTTTATCAATATAAAAGCAAACATATACCTCCTTTATGTACCACTAATAATTACCTCATTTTCTTTTTCACTTAGTTCAACAAAATGCTTAGTTCATTTGATGCCATTTAATATTGACCTACAACATTAAGAAATCAATACATTCTAAGTACCTATATAAATTTGTGTCCTTAGTGGTTAGTTTTCTTTTCAAACCATTTTCTTAAAAGCTTTCTTAGCAATCTTTGTTTCATAAAACAAAATCTCTCAACGTGGCTCATACTCTCCACAAAAATGACATATCATAGGTGTATTGTATGATATTAATTCATATGATTTTTTGTGCATATATGAATTTGTAATTCTTTTTTCATAGGAATTTTGGAAGATGTAAAATTTTTATGTGATGTTTTAGGCATTGATTTTCTTATAAATATTTTCTTCTAACAAAAATTGTCTTGGGATTGGATGGTGTACTCACATTAGTAAAACCATTTTCATGCTTGTCATTAGAGCTCTTTTGGGCTTCTAACATGTTCTTTAATTGGTCATTTCCTTGAATTAATTTTAATAGTAATTCTTCAAGAGCATTAATCTCCTTTTTCAATATCTCATTATCATGCAATAAATCATGTTCGTTATCATTAACAATTGTGCTTTTAGAATATACCATGCTAGACATATTACATTTTAACTTCTTATTCTCAATCATCCATGCATCTATGAGCTTTTAGATCTCTTTATACTTCGAAGACAATTCTTTTCCTTTTTAAGCTCATGGCCTCTAAACATCCATCTAACTCATATATGAAAGGTCATCAACATAATTATTATTATTATCACAAGAATTTGAGCAAGAAGATATCTCGTCATCATCATTGGGTATAAAGCTCATGTGAGTTAACTTTTTCTACAGAGGGCTCTTTTTCTGAATCGCTTATCATCTTATATTGTTGTTTTTAGTGTCTTCATTTTCTTATGTTTCCTCTCTTCATTTCTCTCGTACTTAACATTATCCTCAAAGAGAGGATCTTAAGATTTTATATGACCTCATTTCCTAAATTTAAAGCAAGTGATGTTAGATAATTTATGTTTAACATAAAATTTACCTTTCTATTGGAATCCAATTTCCCTGAGAACTTCTTTCTCTTTAGTAACTTCTTACATTTCCTTATGAAAAAAGTTACATCTTCCTTATCACTTCCAGTTTTAAAAGTTTCATCATCATTTGATTCTTCTTTTGAAGCCTTAAAATCCAAATGCTTCCTTTTAGAAGCTTGCTTCTTCTTATGTTTCTTGAATCTTATTTCATATATAAAAATAAATATAATTAACTCTTCTTATGGTAGGACATTTAAGCTCTTTTGTTTTTAGATAATGATCAACTTGACTACCTATGTCTTTGGAAGAGACCTAAGAACTTTTCTCACTATTTCAATATTGGTATATGTGTTACTTAAGCCTTTAAGAATATTAATAATATTAGTGAATCTATTATACATACTAGAGATGCTTTCATTATGTTTCATGTAAAATAATTCACGTTTACAAGTCAATATATTCTTTTTACTTCTTTAACTTTATTAGTTTTCCACACGTGACTTCTAATGTATGCCCAATTTTATAAGCTAACTCACACATAGAAACTTTATTGAATTCATTTATTTCAAATGCACAAAATAATAATAATAACAATAATAATATAGATATATTTTTATATTAAAAAACTAGTTTCTTATCTTTGGAAACCCATTCTTCTTTTATTTTAGTGAATTTTTTATGATCTATTACTTTGATGAGAATGAATGGACCATTAGACGCTATTTCCCATAAGTTAACACTTTTGGCCAATAAGAAAAATCTCATTTTATTTTTCTAATACAAGTAATCATTTACATTAAACAATGTAACTTTACTAATTTTTAACCCTCTTGAGTAGATGAAACTACACATCATTTAGATTTTCCATTGCAATCTTTACTCAAACTTTCACTAGAAATATGTATAGAATGAATAGGACTAGCTTTAATATCACATGTTATTCTCTAACAACACCTAAAACAAGCTTAATTTAGTGTAACAAATAATAATAAACTCTTGCTACTTAAGAATAATCCTTTAAATTTTTTTATATGAACATGATTATAATATAATTCAAGGTCAATAATGCAAATAACTATGTAATAGTAAGTATAAATAAGAGAGAAACCAAACAGATTTATAGTGGTTTTGTAAACAATCCTTACTTACATCCACCATCCAAGTCACTATTGAAATTCATTATAATCTTTTTCCAGTTAAGTGAAGAAGACTTCCTTATAATCTTCTTTAAACGACAAACAGGAACCCTTATAAATTTTCCCAATTATGAAGAATAACCATTCTAATCAAACCAATATAAATCCCCTTAAAAGAGAAATTATAATTCAAAGTTTCTTACTTACTTGCAATAATACTCTAAAGTTAAAAAACTCAAAATGGATTGATGAATGCAACGCAAGCTTTAAATACCCTATTAAATGTGATTTTGAAACTCTTTAATGCTCCTCATCTTCTCTAACCTTTTCAACATCTATAAAATCATGTATTTATAGCTTTGGTAGGCTTAAAATACTTTTTGTAACGTAAGCTAGTTATTAGACACACTTAAAAAGCCATTAGAGACAAATGTTAGTTGTTAGAATCACAAAATAGCTGTTACTTATCGACTAATCAGGTAACATTGGTTAACCACTATATCGACCATACAAACTCACTAAGTAAAAATTTCCTATGATTTAACCTATATTAGTCCATCATTAAGATATATTGGTTGACTATCATGCCATATTGGTCGACTAATATATTGATCAATGATATATTATAAACTCACTGTATAAATTGTTTTTAATTTTAATAAGACATTGGTCGACCATAGCCTTATAATGGTTAACCACTATACCCTTAACATATCAAAACCTCTCCTTATATACATAATATCTACAATTGTTGCAAAATAAGGGTGTGTAACTCCAATATATATATATGTGTCTATATGGATATATGGGTCTTAATTCATCATAGGCCTTTGTATGGTGATTTTTCCTAAGCGTATAAAATTGTATTCTAGCATTATACCTACATTTTGATGCTTCTTTAGGTGCTTTTTTATTACTCCTATAAAAAATTTTATCTTAGGGGATATGTTTCTATGTGAGAATGTAACATACCATCTTTGTCTAACACCTAAATTCACTAAATCAGATTATGCATAAAAATTATGCCTCTTTTTCCTTGATGAATTTCCCTCCTATGTCTTTGGTTTGCTCCATAAAAGAATGTATGATGTATTTTTCTAGGTTAGGATCTAGAGGATGATGCATTATTTTCATAAAATGGCCTAAGTATGTGCTCATCTTCTAGATTCCTTCCTTTAACAAAAGTAATATTACTAGTGGATGGTACATTTGTATGAGCAAATCTTAGACATATCTATCATTTAATGCCTTTTATGCACTTAGTATGAGTTCTAATTTTCCATTTCTTTAGTGAATTTATACAATGAATTAGTAAGGCTTCCTACTTCTTTGATCAAGAAGTCATTTTCATTTCTCAAAATTTTTTATGGCATAATTTTCCTCATTCTTTAATTCTACAATGCTATGTAATTAAAATTTCAATTTTTCATTATCTAATTTACAAGTATTTAAAAGTTTCAGCATTTCCTTATACTTATAAGATAACTTTTTCTTTTTCACTATCATAATTTCTAAGCATTTAACTAAATCATCAAATGTTAACTCTTTAGTACAATCATCACCATCATTAGAATTTGAGCAAAAAGGTTCATCATCATTTTTACAAGAATTTAAATAAGAGTGTACCCCAACATCATTTCCTATGAAACATGTGTAAATAGTTTCTTCTTTAGAAGGCTCATTTTCTACTTCTTGAATATGATTATTATCTTTATAGATAACTTCCAATTTATACCACATCTCATTAGCAAAAGTACACTCTGAAACTTTATCGAGCACACTTCTATCTAATATATAAAGTAAAATATGCATAGTATTGTTATTTAAGGAGACGAGTTCCATATCATTGGCATTTCATTCTTCTTCTTCCTTAGAAACATTTTGTCTATTTATTATTCTTGTAGGAATAAAATGTTCATTTGAAACTAATGTCCCACAAATCTAAACTTTTACTCATTAAGAAGGATTTTATTCTAATTTTCAACCTAAATAATCATTTCCCTCAAACAAAGGGAATTTATCTATGTTTTCACTAAGAAGTTCTATATTATGATCTTTAATTACTATTTTATTATAAATCAAACTATGTGATAACTAGATTTTGATACCATTTATTAATCCCTATATGATACATAAGAGAGGAGTGAATTAGGTTACTAAACTTTTCTAATTTCTTATATCTAATTTAAATTACCCACCTAATTAAAAATGTGAAATTATAAACAACTAAATAATATATGATAATATAAATTAAGATGAACTTAACTTAAAAAATAAAGAGCATGGGAAAGAGATGTACAAACAAATTTATAATAGTTCAGTACAAAAACCGCACCTATATCTACTCTCCATCTCCTTGTTTGAAATTTCACTATCAACAACTTCACTTTACAACTTCTTTTCTTTTAATGAGCTCTGAAATAATCTTTACAAAATTTTTTGACAACCATTACTACCCTAAAAATACACTTTTAAAAAAAATTCTCATTGAAAGTGCTTCAGATGGGCTCTTAACACATTAACATATATACACCATAAACTTCATAAAAAGCACACTAAAAACAACATAAAATCATTTAAAACAATACTTGAAATGTTTCAATTTACTTATCATTATTTTTTTGCACACATTTAATACTTAACCTACACTAAAAAACTCCTATTTATAGGTAAAATTCGATCTACTACCCATTTATAACTGTTGAAACTTATTAAATTTCAATAAATTGATTTTTTTACCATTAAAACTAGACATTGGTGTTAGCTATCCTAAGCCATTAATTGAATAGTCTAAATGCATTGTCGATTAATCTATGCTAAAATTGCATACTGGTCGACCAATTAAACATACTAGTTGATCGACTAGTTATGGTTAACCAGTCTTATGCTAGACTAATTTTTAACACACTTTAACACATTCAAATCACCCTAAAATAAATCTCAACATTTTCAAAACCTTCTTTAACACACACATATCAAAATGCTTCCCAAAAACATATTTGACTATCAACAAGATCATTTAAAAACACCCCACACAATTCCGCTTAATTGTATAACATATGTATAAATACTAAGTATGAATGCAATACGCATGATTTGAACCCACTAAACACTTTTAGATAATTAAGATAAGATTACAATAAAAATTAAAATTCATATTCTATTAAAAATATAATTGATCTTTTAATTTGATCCTTTCTTCATAACCTCCATTTAAGCTCTAAGGCTCCAAATTGTACTTTTTAAACACTTGTTCTTCTATCTTATGTTTCCAAAATATTAAACACAATAAACTCATTAGTAGTAAGATTACTTTGTCATCATCAAAACTTAGGTAAAATCTCCCTTAGTTTAATATACGCAAATATATATATATATATATATTAGAATTCTCAAGGAAATAAATAATAGTATTATTTTAATTTGACATAAAATTAAGTCTCAAGTTTTACAAAATAGATTGACTCTTTTATATGTTAATCAATCTTTCAATATAGCATTTGAGCCCTTTAGCATGACAAGTCTTGTTGATGAGATGGTCTTCAATATTATGACATAAGATCAACTCTAGCCATTTCGTAACCATCATCATAGAACTTGAGCAACCTTTATAGTTATAAACCCTAAAATAGATATAATTGGTTCACTGCCAAGTTTCTTATTAGCCTATGTAAGCTTCCATACATTAGAGAAAAGGAAGTATACATGGAGAGAAAAAAACTAATTTTTAAAATGAGGGAGAACTAAACTTAAAACTTTCTTTTTATTAAAAAATGAAAGCCTTTATATACACAATTACAAAGATGAAACACAACTAAAAATATAAACACCTATTATTTACATAATTCAAATACTAACTACTATAATTTGCATAACTTAAATAATAATAATCACGATTTGAATAATTCAAATACTAGATACTATAATCTAGATAATTCAAATATGAATTACTATGATCTACATAATTCAAACAATATCTCCTAAAAAATCTTATGACATGGGAATAAAATAAACTGACTAAATAAACATGTTGAAAAATAAAATCTGCTTCTTTTAACAGTCCCTTCCTTAAATTGAAAGCTTTCTTGCTTTGATTTACTTGTGTAGCTCTTAAGTAGAATTTTTCAAAGTATATGTTATATTTGAATGTAACCTAAGAAGGGGGCGAATTAGGTTCTTAAAAAATTTTATGAGAAATTCTAAAATCACTTGAAAATAATTAATACTTTATGAAAAGTTTTTTTGTGGAAAACAAAAAAAATTGCATAGAATTAATTATGAATTAAGTGATTCAATAAACAAAATTAATATGAATAAACTTATATAGAGATTAATTAAATAATAGAGCAAAGATAATTTTTTTGATCAAGGAATCAAACAAAAAACAACTTACTTTGCATAAAAAATAAAGAGAGTAAGGGAACAAGGATATCACTGATTTATCCTAGTTTAGAGAGATCCACTTGTTCCTACATCTAGGCACCAACACCATTGTTTAGATTTTGTTCTAATATCAAAATAATCAAGATACAAAGTCAAACTAAAATCACCTTTTTGAAGGCTTAAGGTAAACCTTTTCACTCCCTTTTCAAGAACAATCACTCACAATAAATTTAATCTCACTTAAGTACTCTCTAGTGTATTTGGAAGGCTCACAACAACTTAAATAAATGAAAAAATGTGTATAAAAAGACACTCAAGGAATAAGAGTAAGAAAGAGCTTCATAATGCTTTTAAACACTTGATTAATCAATTTTCAAACACTTGGATGATTAAAATGAGTGTTAGGCAATCTATTTATAGTCCTAGGATGTCAAATTAGTCATTTGTTACTGTTTTACAACGTTTTAATGTATTAAAATTAAGGGGTCGTTTGGTATTGCTGTAGGTTGTAGTTTTTAGTTGTTATTTCGATATATTTGTATTGATTTTTGTGATTTGTCCTCGATTTCTGTGCTGTATTAGTGTGCTGTCTTTATCGATTTTTGTGTTAAAAACCAAAACTAAAAACCCCAATGATACCAAACAAGCCCTAAATTACTATTGAAGCAACTCTACTGAGTGTGATTTACACCCTTAAGCGACGATTCTTAGGGCTTAGACGACGTCATTTAACCCTTGTTGTTTAAGTAATACAAACATATACTAAGCATTAGGTTTTGTGTACCACCATTTAACTCCTTGCAGACCATCGTTTAACCCTTCATGAACATATATTGAATAGTCCCATTACAAACCATCATTTAGCCTATTAAAAACCACAGTTTAACACATTAAACCATGTAAAAACTTGTCTAAACACATTCAAGTTAAGCCAAACTAATTCCTAAACACTTTAATACCCTTTATAGACTCATAATCACTCAAGAGGGTTATTAAAACATTTCACACAATGTTCCTCTTGATTATGCATCCCATATGCATATTCTAAATTATGAATGAGTTATGCAAGTAGTGAGCATATTTAATCACTAAAGAAAACTTTTAAATGAGAATTACAATAAAACTACAAGTCAAAACTATATGTATTATATCTAAGTTCTTCCAAAATCTTGAGTCTTGATCAATTCACTTCATGATCATTTCATCTCTAAGGCTCATTAAACATCTCCTTTAGCATTCCAAGCTTAACACCTATCTTTCAATGCTTCAAACACATAAAAACATTAGTCCACTAGGTATCATCATCAAAATAAGGTGAACATCTCTTAGTTCAATAATATCTTCTTTTTTCATGATGACACAACCATGTAATATAATAAACATATACAATAAAAAATCATTTAAACATACTTAAAATCATTTGAATATCATTCAATACTTGAATTCAACTTATTGAAATCATAGAAGCAAGTTTAAAATTATCCCAAAGGACCAATTCACTTCACAAAAATATAAAATCATTATATTCTTGAAAAAAAATCCGCCTCCCCCTAAATTCATCAAAATCATACATTCATTTATTCAAATAAAATTAGCAACGCAATTGAAAGTCACCAAGTCCCCCTAAGTTCATAAATTATAGTAAAATTTGACAAGAATTTTAAAAAATAGCTAAAAATGCTACTTCCTTTTTATAAAGTAAATTATACCACAAACATTCTCTCCCCCTTTTTGGAATCATAAAAAAGATAAGATTTAAATGCTCAAACGTGTAAAAAAAAAACAAAGGTTAACATGCTTAAATAATAAAAGTATGAGACAATTAACAAAATTCATAAAGAAATATCATTAATCATATCCAACTCTCTCCTAATCCTGTAAAATCTATCCTCACACATAGTTTTAATAAAAATATCAACTAATTGAAGCATAGTATCAACAAATTTAAGTTCAATGTCACCATTTTAAACACGATCTCTAATGAAATGATATCTAATTTCTATATATTTTGTCCTAGAATGCTTAATAGGATTTTTTATTAAACAAATGACACTTGTATTATCATATTTAATGGGTATTTTAGAAAGTTCTAGCCCATAATTTCTAAGTTATTATCTAAGAAATAAAATTGTGCACAAAAAGTTTCAACAACTATATATTCTAGTTCCACCATAGACAATGCAATAGAATTTTATTTTCGACAAAAGTATGAAACTAATGCATTACCTAAGAATTGATATGCTCAATATATACTTTTTCTACCTAATAAACTACCTACATAATCAACATCTAAAAAAACCAACTAATTCCAAAAAAGTATTTATAGGATATCAAAGTCCTAAATGCAAACTTTCACACAAGTATCTAAGAATGCGTTTAACGGCTAATAGACAAGATTCCCTATGTGAAGTTTGAAATCTAATACATAACTACACACTAAACATGATGTTAAGCATACTTGCAGTTAAATAAAGTAAACTACCAAGCATACCTTTATGTTTCTTAACATCCATTTCCTTAACATATTTTTCCTTATTCAATTTTATTGGTTTATTCATTAGAGTGCCCAACAATTTTACCTGATCAATGTGAAAACATTTAAGAAGCTTCTTCGTATACTTGGCTTGATTGATGAAGATACCATTCTTTATTTTCTTGATTAGGATTCTCATAAAGAAATTTAATTCTCCCATCATACTCATTTTGAACTCCCTACTTATACACTTAGCAAACTCTTGGCACAAAGATTCATTAGTAGTAATAAAAATAATATCACCCATATAGATTTGAAGAATTAACATATCTTCTTTGTCTCTCTTAATGAACAAGGTAGTGTTAACTTTACCTTTTACGCAACCATTTTCAAATAAAAATGTACTTAACCTATCATAATATGCTCTACATGCTTGCTTTAAACCATATAAAGGTTTAGAAAATTTAAAAATGTGTTTAACTGAATCATGTCTTTCAAAACTAAGGAGTTATTGAACATAAACATCTTCTTATATAAAATCATTTAAAAAGGCACTTTTAACATCTATTTGATATAATTGAAAACCCATGTAAGATACCAATGCAAGTAAGAGTCTAATAGTTTATAATCTTACTATAGGGGAAAAAGTCTCATCATATTCTATTAATTATATCCTTTTGGAACTAGCCTATATTTTTCCCTTAAAATATTTCCTTAGTCATCTAATTTATTTTTAAACACCTTTTTGTACCTACTATTAAATGATATTTAGGACTAGGTATAAAATTCCACTCTTTTTCTTTTAAATGGATTCAATTCCTCATTCATAACTAAGATTCAATCCTCATAGCTTCTTTTATAATTCTAGGTTCAATATGAGACATGAATGCAATATGACATAAATTAAGATGAGAGTGAGTAGTTACCCCTTGTTGAATATCACCTATGATTTGGTTGGAGGGATGATCCTTCTTGCATCTCTAATCTCTTGGTAGCTCATCCTCCTTTCTTTCATTTCTTAGTTCAAAAATTTGTTCTTTCGAGGTTTGTCCTTCATCCTTTCCTTCAAGTGATAGCTTTTCTAAATCATTGGAAAGTCCTACATCGTCATCCAAAATTTTTTTCTTACTTTCAAAAGGATTAGTCTCATCAAAAGTAACATTCACAAATTCTTCTACAACATGAATTCTTTAATTAAACACTCTATAAGCCTTACTATTTAAAGAATAGCCTAAAAATATGCCTCATCAATTTTATAAACAAAATTTCCTAAACTATCCTTAATATTTAAAAGATAACACAACTAAAGACTTTAAAATGACTAAATTTTAGTTTCTTACCTCTCTAAATTTCATAAAGGATTTTATCCATTTTATACCTAATGTTAACTCTATTAATTATATGACATTCATAAGCTAAGGCTTCGGCCCAAAAATACTTAGGTAATTCATATTTATTAATCATAGTTCTAACCATTTCTTATAAAGTCCCATTTTTTCTTTCTACTACACCATTTTATTAGGGGGTCCTACGGTTGAAAATTTTTGCAAAATCCCAGATTAATCACAAAAAGATTCAAATAAATCATTATCAGATTCTCTAGCATGATCACTCCTAATAGATATAATTGATAAGCCTTCTCCATTTTGAATTTTCTTAGCAAAATTCACAAACAATTTAAAACATTCATCCTTTAAACATAAAAATAACACCCATGTAAATCTAATTAAATCATCAACGACAATAAAATCATATGTTTTGCCACTTAGACTAACTACTCTAGTTGGATCAAACAAATCCATATGTAAAAGTTTAAGAGGTTTAGAAGTGGTTATCAATTTCTTACTTGAAAATGAACTTTTTACTTGTTGTATTTGGTATGCTCCACATATTTTGTCCTTTTCTTACTTTATACTTAGGAGCTCATTCACGAATTGCTTGGAATTGAGTTTTGTCAATAAGTTCATGCTATCATGTCTAAACATTCTATGCCAAATCCATGTGCTTTCATTCAAAGAAATTAGGCACTTATTTTCAAGGTTAATGTCATCTAAATCAATAACATAAATATTGCCATCTCTTTTTCTTATGAAAGTATTACTACCATCATTTATATTTGAAACAACACATTCATTACTTTCAAAGCATACTCTATAAATCTTATCAACAGTTGACTAACGCCCAAAAGATTATGTTTCAAACTATCAACAAGAAAACATTATCAATTAAAGTACAATTGTTTTTACCGACTTTTCCAATGCCAATTGCCTTACCCTTGGCATTATGTTTGAAATTTAAGAATCATCCATCCTTGTTTTTGAAGGTGATAAAATGCGAAAGAGTCACTAGTCATGTGTCCCAAACATCCATTATCTTATTAGTAACCTAATAAAAGAAAAATTCATGTGGATTTTCCTTGAACATTAGTTGTATAGCTATCTCTACCTTTTGGTGAAATATCTGTAAGCCTATCCTAGTAAAAACAATATATATCGTCCATAATAACTGTAATATGTCTAAACAATGCAGTATAAGTCGTACATACATTCCTATAACCATTTCTAGGCCTTAATCTATTTTGAAATTTTTGTTAAAAGGTTTGACTAGATTATGTGAAAATTCTTCTATCACTAAATCGACATTGCTGAAAACTCATAGGTCTCAGAATGTACATATATGCATAATGTTTAGATTGTGGTCTACTTGTAGATGTATGTTGAACATTTATAGCAGCACACCCATCTTCTAAGCTCTTCCCTTTTACAAAAATGCTCTTGATAGCCAAAACCATGTTTATCATTTCTTACTTTTTAAGCATTTAACATTGTTTCTACTTTCTCAATTCCTTTAGTAAAATTTTCAAGTGATTCGTTAAAGGATTCAACCTTTCTTTAATACTACATTTTCATTTATGAATTCATCATTACCTTTGTTGAGTTAGTCTAAGTCTTTCATTTTCTAATTTAAATTCTTCTATCAATTTCAAGGATTGTAATGTTTATCATGCAATTTTTTCTTTTTCTTAGCCAATCCTCCATATACTTAAAAAATTCCTATATATATATATAACTTCACATTCATTTTAACTTTTATGAGGATGTGAAGGACTTTCCTCATTGTGTGCCATAAAGCAGACGTTTGCAAAATATTCTTTTTCGGAATCGCTTGATTAGATTTACACCACTTTTAGTTCTTTCTTCGTTGACTCCTCCTTTTTGTTCCTTTATTTCTTTGCTTTCTTCTTTTTGTTCCTTTATTTCTTTTCTTTCTTCTCATCTTTTTGAAGGTGTAGGCAACACGACCTCAGATGAACTTCTTCACCATATTTGAGACATATTATGTTAGGAAATTTGAGGGCTTACCTTCTTTTCTATAGATGGAAGCCTTCTTTTGTATGAGTTTCCTTAATCCTCTTCTAATGAGTGTAAGTGTTTCTTCCTCTTCGCTTCCATATAAGGTTTCTTCATTCTCGCTTTCCTCCTTTTATGTCTCTTTGAATGCTATGTTGTTCTTTTTAGGTGTGGCATCCTCTACTTAAGTTCCTTTTAACATCAATTTGTACATCAACAAGGATCCAATAAGCTCTTTGAGAGGAATACTATGGATGTCTTTCACTTCTTAAATTGCGGTCACTATTGCTTCCCAAGACTTTAGTAGAGACATATGCATTTTCCTAACAAACTCAACATTCAAATAGATCTTATCTACACCCTTCAAAACACTTATAATATTATTGAAACAAGCATATATAGCCAAGATATTTTCATCATATAATATTTGAAAGATTTTATATTATTGAGTAAGCATGCCAATCTTAGTTTCTTTACTGGATTTGTACCTTTATGAGTAATTTTTGGTGTATGCTAAATATCATATGAAATTTTGCACACAGAAATCCTGTTAAATGTTTCCATGCTTAGTGCATAATATGAAATATGCATACTTTACAATTTAAAGAAACTAATCTCTTTTCATCATTATTCCACTCATTTTCTTTCTTAAGCACTAATTCATTTCCTACAAGTTTAGTAAGCATAGGAGTTTTTTTGAAACCATAATGCATAAATATGCACTTTCTCCCATCAAATAACATCTCATCCTAGTCTTTCAATAAAAGTAGTTATTTCCATCAAAGTAAGATGCCCTATGAGTATTATAACCTTCTACACTAGACGAGGGAGCAAAGGTGTCCATTGTGTATGCCATACCGATTTTTTCTCATAAATTCGTTAGAATTTATACTAAGTGAGACCTGTGCATTGATACCAATTGTTAGATTTAAATGGAAACTAATAGGGGGTGACTTAGATTCCTAAAAAATTCTATAAGAAATTCTAAGATCACTTGAAAATATTTAACACTCTGTAAAAAGTTAATTGTGGAAAATAGAAAAAAATTACATATAATGGACTATGAATTAAGTGATTCAATAAAAAAAATTAATATGAATAAACTTAAATAGAAATTAATTAAATAATAATGTAAACACAATTTTTTTATCAAGGAATCATATAAAAAAACTAAATTTGCATAAAAATTAAATAGAGCAAGGGAGGAGAATAATTGTGATTTATTCTAATTAAAAGCAATCCACTTGTTCCTATCTTTAGTTCTCAATACCACTGTTGAGATTTTGTTCCAATATCAAAATAATCAAGATACAAAGTCATATTACAATTACCTTTTTTAAGGCTCAAGTTAATCATTTTCACTCCCTTTTCAAGGCTTAGGAATAAACTTTTTAAAAAACAATCACTCACAAAAAGAATACTTGAAATTTAATTTCACTTAGGTACTCTTTAATGTATTTGAGAGGCTCATGACAACTTAAAATGAATGCAAAAAAATATGTAAAAAGAAACTCAAAGAATAAGAGCAAGAAAGATCTTCACAATGCTTTTAAACACTTGATTGGACACTTTTTACACACTTGGATGATTAAAATGAGTGTTAGATAACCTATTTACAGTCCTAGGATGTCAAACTAGCCATTGGTCACTATTGTATAATTTTATAATGTATTAAAATTGAGTTAGCGTTAAAGAAAATTTGTCAAACATAATTTACAGTCTTAAACAACAATTCCTGGGACTTAAACAATGTCATTCAACCCCCATTACTTAAGTACTGAGAGTGTATACTAAACAACAGGTGCTGCATACTATCGTTTAACTCTTGTCCAAACACATTCAAGTCAAGCCAAATTAGTTCCTAAACATTTTTATACACTTTGTTTAAGAGGTTTAGTAAAATTATCTACCTATTACTCATCTTTTTTGTAATACTTTAAATCAGTTTGTCCACTATTAATGAGATCTTTAAAAAATAAAACTTCACATTGATATGTTAACTCCTTGGAGAGTTTTTTTTGGAGAAAATTTATGGTAACTCTTGATTGATTGTTTTAAAGCTCCTTATTAATTCTTTTACGCCAAATAGATTAGCAAGCACAAGTTGTTACAACAACAAATTTAGCTTATGTACGTGACAAGGTGACAATTGGTTACTTCTTGAATGACCATGAAATAGCACATGTACTGAGCATAAAAGCATACTCTAAAGTACTCCTTTTATTATCTTAATCTCCAGCACAATCACAAAGCATACTCTAAACCAAATCAAAATTGACTTTCAACTTTCCACCTATCCTATAAAATAACCCAAAATCTCTAGTTCCTTATAAGTAGCTATAAGCCCTATGGCACCAAAAATGGAGGGTGAATTGGGTGTTTAAAAAAATGCTTATAAACTAACCAATCTTAGCCACATAAACAAATTTTAACTGTATGTAATTACTAAACCAAAATTCAACTTATAATGATATTCCAATGCTCATGCAAATTCAATCAAATTCAAGAGCATAAATATAAAGAGGATAGGGAAAGAAAAACACAATGATTTATAGTGGTTTAGCAATTCCTAGAAATTACCTAATCTACCCTTTAACTACTTGTTGGAAGTTTCAACTATACTGATCTCCCTTAAAGTGAAGAGCAACCTTTACAACTTCTCCTTTCCACAAAAAAGGTGAAGGGGATATTTATAATCTTACTTTTCACAAAAAAGGTTAAAAGTAACCCAATAATTTTGTCTAACAATGATCAAATAAGCCCCTAAACTTAGGTTACCTAAGCCTCAATTCAATCTTACATAATCCCATAAATTCTTGATAAAAAAACAATGCTTAAAGGGGCTCACAATGCAACTTATACAATATCAAAACCAATGCATTCCCTAATGCTCATACATAGCATAAATTACTATAAATTTATATTCCATAATCAAAGTAACTCAAATATTGTTTATCAAAGGTCAAGAGTAATCTATAAACACTATTTTTAATGGTAAAGAGAAGCCACAACAACCAATTAACTAAAGCAAAGACCCAAAAATGAGTAAATAATTACACATTTAATAATGTTTCAATGAAGCCTTCTAGACACAAGTAAACAATATAATAAGCATTTTGTAACTTAAATAGACCATCAACAAACTGATTGATGTAGTAAAAATGAAATTAAAGCATCAAAAAATCAGATTTAACATAATAGACATTAGCTATCAAAATTGTAATATTTAGGTTCAAGCTTTAATATAATCGTTTTCAACCACACAAATGGCACAAAGCCAACATAATAAACGTATTGAGACCTTATTTGATCAATTAACAATAGATTGACATAATAAAATTGAAAATTAAAGTATGAAACAACAAGCTAGAATCACAAATCACATATGAGCTGTCAAATACGACCTATTTTACTTCCATCTCCAATGAATAACATTTATTACCTTCTATGTGACATCTCACCCCGGCATATCTCACTTGGCTTACCCTTAATCGGCAGTCCATACAGCGGCCCCACTGGTGAGAGCACTAGGATATCCATGTTGGGTATACATGTTTCTTACGCCTTCCCCACCATTCAAAACCAAGACCTTACCCTTCTTATAAGTCATTGGGGAGCATGGTGAGTACCATTAAGCTATGCCGAGGTGAGATGTCACATTTATGCAGTCATCTTTAGACAGTAAATGAGGGCGTGAAGCCCATTGAATAATGTTATCCTAACCTTGCATTCTATAGTGAGTTTTCCATAGTAATTGGATAGTGTTCTATAGTTGTGAGGAGAAATTACAATTGAAGAAAAGATAATTTATGGTCTCAATATGTGTAGTACACACCTTATATAGTAAATTCATGGTTTGTGTGCCTTTGAAGCTATCCAGAGTGTTGAGACTATTCTTAATTTCCAACCAAAAAATGAAAAAAATTATGTGATACTTTATGCATATATCAAACTATTATTAATTAGAGAACTTTAAGAGATCATGTTTGAAAGAGTCCTATACATAAAAAATAATAATTGCCTATATAAGTGATACAATTTATTTATGTAAGCCCTACAGAACCCAAGAAGAGGGGGATGAATTGGGTATTTAAATTTTTTTTCTAAATGAAACAAATTAAACAACCTATTCCAATTTTAACTATATGAATCACTAAACTAAAATTCAATCTATAATGGAATGATATGCTTATGCCAATATTAATCAAATTCAAATCAATAATAAACAAACATAATTGCATAAATATAAAGAGTGAATGAGATAGATGAACATACAGGTTTGTAGAGGTTCACTTAACCCCAAAGTTAAACTACGTCCTCTCTCTAACTATTTATTGGAAATTTGAATAAAAACTAATCTTACTTTAAATGGATGAAGAGTAACCCTTATAATCTTACTTTTCATAAAGAGGGTGAAGAGTAACCCTTTACAATCTTGTTTGTAACTGGTCAAGAGGAATCCTACAATCTTATTTAACAAGGGTTAAGAGGAATCCAATACAATCTTACTTAAATGGATGAAGAATAACCTTTATAATCTTCCTTTGAATGGATAATGATTAACCCTTTTGAAAAATTGAAAGTATATAATTTTCTTATAATAAAACAAACCCTAAATTTAGGCTACCCAAGCCTTAATTTAAGCTTATATAGCTCAATCAAAGCTTGATCAAAATCAATACTCAAAGGTATCACAATACAACTTATGCAATATGAAAATCAATGCATTCCCTAAGGTTTATACATAGCATAAATCAATCCTATTCACATTTCAATAAGCACAAAAACTCAAATCTTGTTTACTACGAGTTAAGAGCAACCTACACTCTTTTTAAAGTAAAAGAGGATCCCTAAACATAATCACCAATCAATAAAATTAAATCCAAAAATTAAGTAACCAAAGCATACCTTAAATGATGTTTCTCTAAAGCTAATGTAATAAAATAAATTCCATAATCTTAAGAGAAAAACAAACAATACAAAAAGCTTCATAAAACTTCAGTTGATCCTAAACAAACAAATTAATGTGATAAAAATGAAATTAAAGCATCAAATAATCAAGTTAAACAAAAGAACATGCAAGCTATCAAAATATGTGTTGTCAAACTTCCAACCCTATAATCAACCTATTTTAACTTTATAAATTCATAAAAATAGGTTAAACAACTTGGAAGATAGTAAAACATAACTACAGTAGATTTATGCAATTTCAAATCTAAAAAATCATATTTAAATAATGATGACGTCAAAGTTGGGTAGATATGAGCAATCTATGTCCTTGGAGCTTTACACATTGTTTTAAGTACTTTAAATTCAAAGTAAAAACTCTATTGAATGCTTAAGACCTTAAGCAAAATGTGTATGATGATTTTTAAGCATAAATAATAAATTAAAGTATTGAAAATCAAAGAACACAGACGATAAAAAAATAGAGATAGCTTTGGTGAATATAAATTTAAATGCATGTAAATAACAAAATAACCTCTCAAAAATCCAAATGCAAGCTCATTGAATCTTCTTTATATCTAAAAAAACTAAGAACAACCATTTTTCAGCAATAGAAATAGATTTAAAATAAAGATTGAATGAAAACCAACAATAAAATTATCAAAACTTTGAGTATAAACACTTTAAACACTTTGACCTTTCATAAAATGGCATAAAGATTGTTATGAAATGATTGGAACACCTATTCATATTGTTAAGAGGTAGTTAGAGAAGTTAGAAATAAAAATTAGTTGTTCATGTGTTAGAAATAGTTTAATACCTGAAAAGGAAAACTAGTCTTTACTTATCAGTGACCTAAACTATGGTACCTAGAGAGTTAAATGACGCCTTTGAAATATTTGGCAAATCGTCATTTAGCTCTTGGATAGACTAGAGCTAAATAGCCCTCTTGTATGGTGACATTTAAGCGTAATCCACTCACTATTTAAGGCCTAAAAAACTCAAAATATGATTTAAACCAAATCCAAAGCTTTCAAAACAAATTCCTAACATTAATACTGACTTTGACAACTTTTAAAACATAATTCAATGCATTTTTAATCATCAAAAACATTCAATCGATTCAAGCATGAGAATTAGCCTTACTTATGAAAAATTTTCATTCTTAATTAACTGTAAAACTTTTTATAAACATTTCCTAAACCTTCTATAAACCAAAATCCACATCACAATAATATTCAAATAAATTCAAACACATAGGAACAGCAATTCAAATAACATAGATAGCATTAAGAGTTATACTTTAACACAAATCATCACAGTACCTCTTATCTACGTAATTTTATGCTAATGAAACATTCTACGACAATTTCTAATATTTCAATTCATAAAAAATTCAATTAAGCTCTAAAACCATTATTTAAAACTTATATGCAAAAGTTCATGCAAATATGTCATGTAAATGTGAGATCCCTTTCTAGTATTGATAAAGATCAAGTTGGAAACTTACATTCTAAGACACATTCCAAAACCTATCCAAACTTGATCTTCTTTCTTGATTTACACTTTAAATCTTCAATGCTTTCTCTATTTCTTAATATATTTTTTTTTCAAGGCTCTTCCACATTAGGCACCACTTCATGTTCTAGCATATTTTGAACAAATGAAATATTCTAGCATATTTTGCACAAGAGAAATATTCTAGCATATTTTGCATAAATGAAATAATCTAACATAAAAAAACTCAAACATTAGTAATAAATATGTTTTTTCATGATAGAACATATGATTGGAAACTTTGTTAGTTCAATAATATAGATGAGAACCAAAAGTAAAAAGTTAGAAGCAATATTAATATTTATATAACTCATGCATAAAACGCATCATGATGACTTAGAAACAATAAGAAGACATTTAACAAAGTGCCTTTGGACCTCCTACAATAGCTTAAATGGTAGTAAACATTCTAGTGGATTCTTGTAATCCTTATTTAACCCTTTGATCACTTTAATTTACTCTACGTGGAACTTGAGAGCTACATAACATTAAAAACTATACAAGAGATTCTCTCTAATTTGAAATAGAGTGTCCATAAAAACAAATTGTGATCTATAAATTTCTAAGCTTCTTATGATTTCTCTCTTTGCACCCAAAAACAAAAAAAAAGTTGAAAGAGCATCTAAAATTAAATTTGAATGTTGTATATTCATACTTTGAGAGGTTATATGAAGAAGAACCCTAAATGATTAAATATTGTCAATTATATGAGGAGTAGAAATGCTTGCAAAGGCATTGGAACCTTTTCTAAAGGTTTGTGGTATAACTACAATTGACGAATAATTGATCTTTAGTCTACTTTTTTGCCTAGCAAAGGTAGTGGGTGATTACCACCTTTACACAATTTGTTATTATATAAGCCTAATGGATGTTTTGATTAAATCTTCATATCCTCCATAATTAGGTTTATATTACAATTTAAAAATATTCTAATTAAAAAGTTAAATCTTTGAAATTATAGCTATTCATTTCCTTATATGATCTCCTTTACCATTGGACTTGGGGGCAATATATGCCTTAAGCTATAAATTTCTCGTATAAGATAGATAGGGTCTGACTTAGATGAACTATTATGTCATAATGAAGCATTCTTCCCATGAAGTAATATTATAGTGAGGCATTCTTGCCATTAACCAAACATTGAACTTGTGCTGCTACTCAATCTCAACATTTGTTGCATTATTTAAGATGTGTCAAGTTCTTGTTAGATTTTCCAAATTCTCCTATCCTTGCGATAATAAGAATGAGTTTGTCCTAATCACAATGCTTGTTTATATATGAAGAATCTCTAAATCCTTCCATGAAGTTGACATTGTATACTACTTGAATTGGGTTGATTTCCAACCCTCCTTTCCCTTTAGGCATATAAACATCTGGCCATTCAACATTGGCATTGGCCTTCTTGGTTACATCTCGACTTCATAAAAAGTTCCTTATTAATTACTCTATAGTTTTCAATATTTAATTAAATCAAATTATATAAGAAGTCAATTATACATACACGCCACTACGTATTAAGCTTATCAGCTAATTTCTACTAGTAAATGACAAACCAATAACCTATTTACAAACTAAATTTTGACAAGGAAAACCTTACAATTCTCATAGGTTAAGTTTTTAGACTTCAAAATTAAGTAAAGGATAACATAATTATAATAAAATAAATACTTTAATAGTCATTCAAAATTAAAACATGAAATTAACTCTAATTTCGTACGCCTTTAGTTTGAACTCTTCTCGAACTCCATCAAATATAATTGCACTAATAGAAACATGCAAATGAGCCCCTGATTAGCTAATCAAACTTGCATCTTTTTTGGGATGTTTATGAACTAATAGAAAACCTGGCAAACTATGGACAATGGAGTTTATGTTATTATTCCAATTATACCTAATAATAGCAACCAATTAAAGCTGCTACCTTTAACAATCAATTTTATACTTTACACCTTAATTTACTCAAAACTTATATTTGCATACTTACAAACTATTAAAGAATATTTTATAAACATTCATCAAAATCTTCATACCTATGTTTCATATGAATAAGTATCTATACATTGAAAAGGTGAATGCAATCACATAATTTTCGTTCATTTTTCTTTTTAAAATGATCTACTTCTCTTAGAGCTTTAGCTAATATAGTCGATACTAGGTTTTCTTTTTCATAACTTTTTTAAGACTACTCTTTCATCTATAAAATGGGGAATGAAGGAAATAAAAGCAATCCATAAATTCCTAGAACTATAGCTTGTATTCTAAAAGTTTTAATAGGATTATTTTATCGCTTCTCAAATATATTTTTACCACAGACCAAAACCACCACTCTCTATTTCCTTAATTATATTTTCTCTAACAAAGGCCCCTTTAGACCAAATAACATACCCAAAATGATGGTTGGCACTATAAATGAGTTCTGAGGTAACTACTACTTGAAGTTTTAGGAATAATTCTACTTCTAAAGACAAGGTGAAGTACTAAAGAAATGATGGATGGAGATCATTGACAATGGTTAAAATATTCATCACATTTTCTCGACATTTAAGTGTTAATAGGTAAAGAATGTATGCTAATAAACTAATCAAATCTAGTGGGATATTTTAACCTAATTTCTAAATAGGGAAGCATGTGCAAGGTTTTAGTGAAAAATCTATAGCATAAATGTAGGTGCACCCATCCTTAAAAGAAATCAGACAATTTTTCTAAAATCTTTTATCCTTTCCTAACCTATCTTACCTACATTGCAAAACAAAAATGAAAGCCAAAAACGATGAAAGAGATAAATTATAAGAAAATAAAAATAGCATTTATACTATTACAACTCACACCTAAATTATTTTAAACTTAAAAAATTAATGGAATTAAATTCTTCTTAATTAAGGCACGATGATGGTTTGATAATATTGTTTCTAGTAGATTTGTCATAGTTATCAATAATATTTTTAAATACTATTAATAGAAAAGAACTTAATATTGAATTTAGATCAACGAAGTTGCCAACATAATTTATCAAGGAAAGATATAACCAAAATTAAGAAAAACATAGGAGGTTTAACCAGTAAATTGAATTCAAGGTTGATTTGTAGAATAAGAAAAGTGTTAGGCACCTTATTTCCCTTACCTAAAAGGTTTTCCAAATCTAAAAAGGATTTGAAAATTTTGAAGTTTTTTAAAAGAAATAAATTTAGTTGTGAGTTTAAATATGCATGGAATATAATGGAAAAGAATATATGGTAAATGTATATAAATGCATTATTTTACTTAAGGCTTTAAGAAATAAAATATTTAAAACAATATTTGAGTCTAAATAGTCTATTAGGCCCTTTAAAAGACACCTAGTAACCATAACCATATTCTTCTTTCTCTCTAGCCCATTGGATTGCCTTGCTCATAACATATGATCTAGATCCACCATCCCACTTCGAACCAGCCTTCATCTCTACATTTCTTTTATTATTTTTACCCTTCAATTAGATTCTATCCAACTAGTAGCTTTCAACCTCTCGAGTTCTTCATTTTCTATCAACTGCTCAACCTCTATTGCTACTTAACTTTCCTTGCTCTTCACTTTTGGTTATCTTGCAGTTCTCTGATTCTCTTATTTGTTGTTGATTCTAAACTCCCCACCTTAGTTTTTTTTTTTTTTGAGCTTGTCACCCAACCTTTGGGAAATCTTTTATCTGTATTCCTTCTCCCTTTGGTTAGTTTCTATATTTGGAAACTACTTTTAAATTTCAATAGACTAAGGATTCCCTCTTTACCATTTTAGCTACAATGTACCTTACTATTAAAGTGGTTGAGGATTCCCCCTTCTCACTCCTTCGCAATGGGTGGAAGCCTTTCCCCCTTATCGGAATCAGGCTACCTCCCCTTAGATCCTTACTACTTCCTTACAAACTTTAGCTTTACCCTCTATAGTTGCTAAACTCTCTAATAAGAGCTGAACCAACCTCTTTAGGCCCTCTAAAGATATACTAACCCCCTATACAGTGCTAAAACTTGCAATGTTTCCTTATAGATTGATGAAGCTATCGCAAGGTACCAAATAATAAATACCTAACCTTGCCTCTTAACTATGGAGTAGGGTAAGTCAGGGTCGATCTCATAGAGAACTAGTAGTGTTTTTAGATATTTAAAATGTTACACAAAATAAAAAGAAAATAAAATAAAATGCCTAAATGCAATGGAATTAAAACTAACAAAATTAATGTAAACAAAAAATAACGTAAAAGAATAAGAAATAGATAATAATAACAAAAAGCTGAGCAAAAGATATTATCAAGGTTCATGAATTACAATCGATCATTGAAAACCTATAAATTGTGTTATGCTTAAGATGCTAACCTATAGATATTAAAAAGTTATTGTGTCCAAAGTTCCTCTAATGTTAAATAAATCCAATAAGCTCTAAAAATATCTTTAGTTATACAAAAACTGAGAACAAACTCTCTAGATTTAGTGGCACAATGGCATTAAAAATAAGGGAACGAATAACTAAGGCCATAATCTCATACATTTGGATTATGTAACTTAAATAATTGAAACTCTGAGCTAATTTTATTAAGCTTCGCATACAAAATTAGTAACCTACTGCTACTTTTGGTAATCACTAATAACAATTACAGATAAAAAGCTCAAACTTAGTAGTCAAACTAAAAATCATAAATAGGCTGGACAATCCTACATATAATCCCTAGATCTTAGCATTTAATTGGAGTTTTAATCCAATCTCATAATAAAATACAAAAACCATTTAAAACCCAATTCAATTCTCACAATTATAACTCATTAATCCCTTAAATATCTTCTAACCTACAAGAAAACTAAACTAACATACTGAAATTAAAAAACAAAAAGAAATTGTATAAATCATAAATAAAACAAGCAACGCAAGGCTCGAAATTAAATCTATAACATTAAACTATCAAAAATCAAAGGTTTAACAAGTATCTAAAAAATGCCCAAACAAAATATATGGAAAATAAAACATAAATAATAAAATAACAATAAAAACATAAATAAAAATAGAATTTTGTACTTAAATAAATAAACCTAATTATAGAATCCTAAACAAGATGAAAAGAGATGAAAAACACTAATCCTAGGGGAAAATAAGAAGAAAATAAGGGCTTTCCAAATGGAAGGAAAAAATTGGCAAAATCTGGCTCCTCTCATTCTTATATAGTCCTTAATTAGGGTTGAAGATGATTTGGAAGTGGAAGGTCAAGTTTTTCCTTAAGTAAGATAACATTTTTCTCTACCATCAATGACTCTTAACAATCCTTCAAGGGCCCCTGTTTAGACCACCATTTAAAATTATGGAAGATAGGGTTCAACAGCTACTTCTAGCCTATTAATAGTGCCATTAATACCCATCATTAATAATCTAAAATTTGACTCCTTTGCTGAATCTTCTATAAACCTCTTCTAAACTTCATCTTTTCCATTAGTATTTGTGTAGATCTTGCATTTAAACTAAAAAAGAACACAAATTATGTACATTAACATCAAAGATAGAGATGAAACCATGTAAAAAAAATGAAAAATCAATATAACTCATCGCTATCATAGGCTAAGTCTTCTCCTAATAAACAATTTATTTAGAACTAGAACCTTAGGTCTTATATGGTAATCCTAATCCTCCAGGATCAATATAAGTGATAAATAAAGAAATGGAGATAGGTCTAATGGGATGCCAATCCTTTAGTTAAGTTATCATACTACCCCCTTTGAGTGATAAGGGCAGGCAGGTGGTCTTGCCACTAATCAAAGTTCTATAAGGAAGGGGATGCCAAACATAAGACTATTCTTATTGGTTTTTTTTAGGGAAAATGATCTCCATATCCAATAATGAACAAGTAAGCATAACACCATTAGAAGTAGCATGGGTTAGCAAAGATATTGGATAAAGAGAATAATCTCTTCTTAATCAAATTTGATACTGAATCACAACCTTAAAAAATGATGGAAACTAGACCATGGTATATAAGCAATAAACCTATTCTCCTCCAAATCTAGATTCCTAGAATCCATCTTTAAAATCTTAAACTCTAGTAGGATCCTTTATGGAATAATATTCATAATATTCCACTAAAGAGTTAGACAGTAGAAGGCATTAGTCAACTAGTAAGCTATGTTGGGAAGTTATTATGCTTAGTAAATTGTACGACTACAATAAACTAAATATGTTATCTAAGACTTTATGTATTGATTGATATTTAAAAATAACTCCTATAAGTTATCCCAATCTTGAGGTTAGGTGCTTATGGTGATCTATTTAAAGGTGTAATTTTAGTGTCTTACTTTTAGAAACTTAATTTGATAACTTTTAAAAGAGTTTCGAATCATAAGTGGAGGGTATGAGGAGCTAATGAATAGAGATTCAAAAGGTAATTTGGATAAAAACCTCCCAATTAAAAGGTCAAAGATCCTCTAAAATAGAAAAGGAGAAAGTCTTGATCTAATTAAAAAAATCATGTTTTGTGGTCAAATAATCCAATTTTTATAATTTTAAGAATTGAATACAAATCACGAGATTACTTATAACAAAAAACACATCTTCATCGACGTTGTTTTTCGCCTAGAAGACCAAGATCTAATTATTGAGACTTTGGATTATCGGGACATTTACTTCATGCAATAGTCCATGCATGTTTGTTGCCTAGAAAAGAAGAAGCAACAAGTCTCAATAGTAATGGATTCAATGATAGCTAATCAAATATTCAATAAGGAATCCACTGGAAATTTGAATAAAGAAGTGTAAATTAAAGATGTCGTACCAATAACTCTGCCATACATTAGAACCACAAATATAGCACCTTGACTATTAGGAGAGAAAACCATTAATCTTGATTCTACTCATAGCTCCCTAGGAATAAAACAAGTCTATGAAAGCTAATAAAAAGAAACTTAAGAGAAAATAGTAAGTGGATCTTCTAGCCCACTGGATTTTAGTAAAGACATGAAGGAGGTCTAATAGATAGAAGAAGAAAAATCTTTTTTTCCTTCAAATTGATTTATATAGTTACATGGAAAATAAGGGGGCTTAATAGCCCCATAAAATTTTGCCTTTTGGAAACTAAACATAAATAAGTCAATTATAATAAACCCATTTTTTAAAAGAAGTATTGGCAAACTATCAAAAATTATTAATACCATCATTATAGTAGGATAATGGTAGCTTTTGACCTAGATTTCATAGAATTATTGCAGACTATAAAGTCTAATCAATTTACACATTACCCATCCTATGGAAACTGTACATGAAAAACTCTAGGTTACTTTCATCTATTCATTAAATTATGCATTTCAAAGTATACCATTATGGAATGAGCTAAAAAGTATAAGTGCAAGTCGAAAAAACCTATGGATCATAATAGGATAATTTAATAGCACCATACTACCTTCAGAAATATAAGGAATGCATGTTTCAAAAATTTCACAAACGAGTTAGGGGATTGCATAAATCTGATTGGTGTACCTAATTTATACATGGAAGGTAACCATTATAAATGAAGCACAGGGAGGTGGCAATTGAGAACAAATTTAGATAAGGCACTTGTCAATGATAAATGGATTAGGGAATTCCTAAAAATTATGGCCAAATTCCTCATCCAAATGATATCTAACCTTTAATTTTGATATGGAATATTGGTCTAGTAGTGAAGAGGCCCACCTCATTTAGATTTAACAACTAGCTAAATGCTTTATCTTTCCAAAAATCCTAGTTTATCACAGGAGATATAGTAATTCAAGCAATGGTAAAAATCTTCCATAATGGAAAAATGTTTAAGAAGCTAAATAATATTTTTTTCACCTTGTTCCTAAGATAACTAACCCCATATCTCTAAAAGAATTTAGGCTAATTGCTTACTATAGCATAATCTACAAAATTATCTCAAAGCTACTAGTAAATAGACTTGATAAAGCAATTGAAAAGTTAATATATACATCTCAAGTTGCTTTTATTAGAGGAAGATGCATTGGACATAATATAATGATTGCTCCAAAATTTTAAAAGACTATAATAGAAATATTCAACAAAAAATTGTGCTATTGAAGTGGATTTTCATAAGGCCTATAATCAAACAGAGTTAAAAAGTTTATTTTGGATACCCTTAGAGCATTTGACTTTTAATAGCAATACATTAAATGGATTGAGCAGCGTATAACTATTGTCTCCTATAGCATATTGAAGAATGGCAAGCCTATTAGATGCTTAGGAGAGTTAAAGGGTTGAGACAAAGTGCTCCTCTCTCACCTTACCTATTTACCTTGGAATGGAAATGCTAACTAGATTGCTAAAACTTGTTATTAGATAATAAAAAAAAAACAAAGAGCAAAAGGATAAGGATACTAGCTTATCATTTGCAAATTATTTCATCTTCTTTTGCAAAGAGTATGCAAACTCAGTAAACACTCTTATGATAGGTTTGAACACATTCAAAGAGCTCTCAGCTTTAGAAGTTATTAGGAACAAAAGCCAACTTAATATTTTGACTAGTGCTTAATAGAATGGTAGTTGACTAACTACCTTATGGGCCTTAAAATAAAAAAGAATTGTAACTTATCCAAGCATCCATATATCCAATGGAAGCCCAATCACTCAAGAAATTCAACCAGTTCTAGAGAAGATACAAAGAATCCATCCAATTAGTGCAATAAGTTACTATTCATTAAAGATAAGATGTAGTTAATAAAATCCATGATAAGCTCCTTACATATCTACTACTCTCTTTATGTTGTTCTTTCTTTTAACATAATCAAAACCATTAAACAATACATGAGGAAATATCTTTAGTCAGGGGATTATAATAGAAGATCCAGAGAAAAAGTTAAAAGAAAGGAAGTCTTTCAACGAAGAGATAAGGGAGGATTATGAGTTCATTATGTTAGAGTAACCAATAAGGTCCTAATAATAAAAAGCACATGGAAAATATTTAGTGAAGGTAAGCCTTTTGGGTCAGATGGTTACATCCTCACTACCTCTTTAGATCTAACGTTGGGAGATCTAACCTATGTACAATTGCTTTAGGATCTAAATTAATCTACATAAGATGAGGGGAGGGGATAAGAACACAAATTGGAAGTAGAGCGAGGAATTGTATCTCAACTTACTTATGAAATGATAACTACATGGATTCTAGTCCCTTGATCATAGTGCTGAAGCTGAGTGATGTGCTTGTACCGTAGCCATGTTTTAATCACAAATATCCAAGAAACACTCTAATAATACCACAATACAAAAATAGGTAAGTATAACTATTAATCACAATATAGTTAAGATTAGTTTAACTAAGAAGTAACTTAAAAGTAAATATCTTAGGCAAACTTATAAGAAGTAATACTTAATGATGAAGCTAGAATTATGGTAATTAATCCCTTTGGGATGTATTTGTTTTCATTATTTAGCTTAATTTAACTGGTTTTATAGATTTATTAGGCTATAGATTTCCTAAGGTTGATCAAACTGTCTCTTACGTTATGCAATTCTATTTAATTCAATAAATTAAGAGAAAGTTCTCTCTAGCCTAACCTATTGATTGAATGCATTAAATCGCTATATGGAACTTATTGTTTTGCAAACACCTTATTTAAGCCTATCTCTAAGACTTTAAGTAAGATGTATTTTTTATGGAATGATTTAAAGAATATCATAATTTCTCAATAAATCATAAACAATTAAAGCATTGAAATCAACATTTACATTCTCATAACATTTGATAAAAAATGTCATTAAAATACATAAACTATTCTAACATCAAATATAGAAATCAAAAGTTAAATCAAGAATGACAAAGAATACTGCAACTTAGAATTTATAAGAACCTAAGTCTTATGAAAAATTTAGTTCCTAAACATTGTATGATTCATAAAAATGATTAATATGATGACGGACAAAGAAAAGCTAATGATGAATTAATCTAAATCCTTGACTCCTTAATGGTTTTTCATGTAAATGCCTAGTTTTGATCCTTGCTTTCTTGAATTTGGAATGATTTTTCCATTCAAAATTATAAGAAATCATTTTAAAGATGATTTAAGGCATGGTTCTCCTTCCTTGGTAGCTAAATGAAGAGTTTAGAGGAAAGAGAATGGTTCAAAATAACCATAGAAGGGCTATTTAATAGGATTTAGGGCAAGGTCATAGCCATGAGTCTGGCCATTAGATTTTTTATTTAAATCTCATGGGCAAGTTCACAAGCATTAGCCTATTGGTGAGTCCTCCAACTTATGCCTCCTTCTATGTTTTCTGCTCTAACTCCTTCCATTCTTACCTAATAGTCATGAAACTTAATACGAAGCTTCTTCACATGATGCACTTACTTTCCAACTTACTTCCATATCCTTTTTACTCTTTAATGTTCTAAAAAAATGTTATCAAAGATGGAGAATATATAAGCAACTTCTCATTTAAAGCATTTAACTTAGTATGCATAAGATGCACATGATTTTCATTTAAAACTCAATTAAATAAGCACTAAATCATGTCTAAAATGCGTATGAATTAGGAGTTATCATTAAGAATAATAAGATCCAAGATTCCAAAAGATGTAAGTGATCAAAAGGCTCTAACCACACTTAGATAGCTCTTATTAAATATTAAATATTTTAATATAAATAAGGTAATTATAAGGTACAGATTTCATGAATCCATAGAGGACAAGTTTATATGGACCAAGGAACATTCAAGAAAATTTAATAATGCAGCATGTGGGGAATTAATGAGAATGCATGTGCCAAAAATCTGATGGGATAAACTTATATGACTAAAACAATCCAATCTCCATGTTTATTTTATTTTATGCTAGGATTTGAAGGGAAAACTAAATAAATCTATCAAAGTCAGCAAGTTCATAAGGATACCAACTACTTGTGTTTTATGTAATTAGTTTTTTGAGTCTATCGAGCAACTTTTCTTCAACTATGTTTACTCAATTTACCTATGGTGGATAGTTAAGAGGCTATCCACCATTACATCAAATGAACCAAACTTATAGGAGATAGACATAGCTGCTCAGTCATAAAAGGGTTAGGAAGGGTGATTCTCAATGATGCAGAATTATGATGGGGAGCATAGTCTAAATAATTTGGCTATAGAGGAATAGAAGGATTTTTAAGCAAACATTTTGAAAGTGGACTAACTATAAGAGTTGATTTCCTCAACAAGACTACAAGTCATAGCACATTAGGTCTAAAAGGGTTGTAGTGATAATGTGAGAAACAACTAGATTTACCAAAAGAATTACCAACACAAATATATAGCTGTGCCCACAGACATAATTTGTTGCACCCTTTTTCAATAACTAATTTTTTAATCTAGTAACAATGTCATATGAGAGGTTCTTCCCCTTTTGTGTCACATGATCATAACTAATTAATATGATGCATCATCAGATCAATGTAGGTACTAAACAGTTCCTTGAACGGGCAAACAGTGATTTAAGAGTTACTAAAATCATCCTACCATAATGGGGATACATATGTAGTGTAAGATTAAATACTCAACATTAGTATATTTGTTTTAGCTTTTGCTATGCGTAGGGATAGGTTATGCCTTGCATAATGGCTCCTACTTAATATCTTTGTTGTATATGTGTCACTTCTTTGGAGATGACTCTTTTTATTTTGTTAATTGATTTCCTTTTAAAAAATAAAATAAAATATCCGTGGTTGACTTATAATGTCTAAATGCTTAAAAATAAAATTAAATAAATAAATAAATTTTATTCATAAATAAAATTAAATATAACAAAAATTTTGAAAAAAATGGGTTCAAACTAGACAAGATGATGAATCTTATTCTAAAAAAGATTAATTTTATTAAAAGGAATTTTAAAAAAATGAAACTTTTAAAGGATATATGAATTTGAGCTAAAAATTTTATGGCTAGATTGAATTAAATAAAAATTCAAGAAAACAATTTAAAAGATAAAATTTTTTATTTTAAGATGATATTAAAAAATATTTAGATAAAAAATTTGAAACATATTCCATGAAAAAGGTGTAAGGTAAATTTTTATAAGAAAATAGATTGGACTAAGAATACTAAGAGAATATAATGAAAAATTGTTTAAGTTTGTAGGTAAATTGGACTCAAGTTGCTTATTCAGGTAAAAAAACAATTATTATATTCTTTGGGATTATTATGTGAGATTTTTTTCAATTATCTTCAATTTTATTTTATTTTAAAATTTGAACTAATGTTGAGCACTTTAGCACTGAATCTAAGATCCAATTAGTAGAAAAGCCCATTTGTTTCGAATCTTAAAAATCAAGGATCCTAATAGACTTTTTTAATTCTTTTGACAATATGTAATTTCTAAAAACTAAAGTCCAAAACACAAAATAAAAGGGTGGGTCTTATTCTTTAAGCTCCCTTCCTTGTAATGTCACTTTAAATATAAAAATATAATAAACAAACTGAGTTCACTTTCTTGATTCATGTATAAAAATAGATAAATCATTAACGTCGTCTCTCGAATCTTAACCACTCATTTACAGCCTATAGATGGTTTGAATCTAGATCTATTTTAATGATGACGATATAATCATTTCAAGCTTAAGGTTATAAAGGACTAGTTAAATGGTAAATAATGGAGACTTCAAGATAATTTAATAAGCTTTAAATTAAAAATGGAGATGAATTCATGAGTACAAACATCAAGAATTAGAGCTTATATCAATATGTTCCTTATGGATAAAAATTAACAATAATGAAATACATGGGAAGGGAAAAGAGGATATTTTTTCTATAGAAAAACACATACTTATTGATAAGTGTGTTTTCATACTATGTTTCTAAGTTGTTTTAGGTGTTTTAAGTATTGTTTTTGTGTGTTAAACTTAGTTATTATGAAATTTTGCATTCCTTTTCATTATCTTTTATATGTTTGATTGTTTTTTGTATTATTGAGTGTTTGATGGAAAAATATGAACTTATTTGAAGGATGGGTTGATGCACTTTGATGTTTGAAATTGTAGGTAACGAATGAGACTTGAAATCAGTATCAGTTTTCATACAGCAACTTCGGTGATGCATTATATTCCCTTATCAAGTCTGGATTAAAATTAAAATTTACAGGGATTTATACAAACATGTGAGGAGTCTACATATCAAATTGCAAGTCAAAAGGAGGTCTGTGGACAAAGATATACTAAAAATACCAAGCAGAGGTCAAAGCTGGAAAAAGCTGATTTGGCAGAATGACGATGATAAACGTGTGGGGCCATGTTTATGAGTTTTTGTGTTTAAAAACATGGGGGAATTAACCTAGAAGCAACAATTCTTACCCTAGGTCAGACACAATACAAAAAATAAGGTTTTTGTGCAGAGAAGGAGGGTGGAGAACTCAATTTTGGAGAGGAGACTCAAGATTCAACAAGTGCTATCCTGGTTTTCCTAAAAAGGAGGCGTCAGCATACACCATTAATTTTGTCTTTCCCTTTGCTTTTCTTTTGATGTTGAATCTGAATATTACTTGTTTGAATATGTTTATGAATAGCTAAATCTTGTTTAGGGATTGTTCTTGAATCCTCTTCAATTTCTTCATTCTGTTAACCGATCTATCCATTCAGTTGACCGACTTCTTGGTTAGCACAACTTCCACCCAAACTCAGCTCGATCAAACCAAACTTATCACAGTTCAATTCTTAATCAAATTCAACATATTTTAACACAAACAAAGTAATTCTAAACAAATCTTAACATATGTTATATAATTATACAAATATAATCAATTCATCCAATTTATCAAATTATTATTAATACCAATTTATTCATTTATTCAACCTTTAACTAAAATATTATTTCATGACTTACACAAGTCATACAAATTTCATTGAATTATCATTTTAATTTCTTATTCATCGCATACACTTTAAACACTTTTCAATATACTTATCTAAACAAATACACCAAACTCTACAAGCATATTAGTATAAACACTCTGTCATCATCAAAACAAAGGTGAAACTAACCATTAGTTCAACAATCTCTCTCTTTTTTATGATGACAAAACCATGTGTTATTATAAGCATATAACAAGCTATATAACTAAATTAATCCACAGATACATGCAAATCATATGCAAATAAAATAAACATAAGATTAACACAAAGTTACTAATATCATATATACCACTATCTTCAGTTTTGTAATCATCAAAAAGTATATGTAAAATTTCAAAAAATAGGTAAAACTTAAATACTAGGCACAAATACATATATCATTTACCATTCTCCCCCTTTTTATAAAAGTTTGATACCAATAAACATGGAGTATACAAATAGGATACACTAATCCTCTCATAAACATATATTTCAAATCAATGCTCCCCCTTAATGAAACACACCAACATATCTTTCAAAATACCATAATATACATATTCAAAAGACGAACATAAATAATTTTATCTCATTTAAAAGGTCTACAATCAAATAATCATCAACATAGATACCAAATGTTGTTAAAAAGTGATCAAATTGAAAAATCA